>JAQFVV010015087.1:0-20763 GCA_028023455.1 Epiperipatus broadwayi | reverse complement strand
TATATATTCAAACTTATAAAGTTCTTTCTAGTTTAAGATTTTTTTCAAGTTAATAATTAATGCTATATTTGGAAGCATAACTCCTTGCTCTCCAGACCCATGAGATATAAATTTATTCCCTGATATAATCCACAACTAATATGGTTAATATTTATTGGTATTTAATATATCTATATAAGAGATATACATCATTAATTAATAGATATACAATTTAACAATCTATATACAGTAGAGTTGTAGGCATAAAGAAATAATAATGAAGATCTATATAACCTGTTAAGTCACTCACTTGATTTGGAAAGTTGGGGGACAAGTTTCTTTGCACTGGAAATTTAGGTAGATATCAAGCACCTGAGTTAAATGCCCATCTGCATGCTACAAGTTTCCAACAGAAAGTGTTCATTTTTTCTCACTTGATTTTTATCAATTGACTTGTTCAATTACTTTCCTGATTGGTTTTTCTTTCAGATTCCACCAATAAGGTAATTATTTCATTTATTCGAGAAACATTCTGAACTGGAGAATTTGACTTCAATTTTTATGAAAAAGTTATTTTTGGACATCTTCAGTTGTTATCAATGAATGGATCAGGAACTCACAATCATTTAATTGTTAACGGTATATATTTTTACTGAAATAATTTTTATTCCTTATCTCCAGAGATTTTTAATCTAATTATTTTTCATTTACTTACACTATTTTCTGATCACATAATACTATTTTAATTTATTTAAGTTTACTATTCTTAAGAAGCAAAAATTTTAAATTACTATATATATATATATTGTAATAGTATGTAAATATAACATCATATTTATATATATGTAATCATATGAGAAGAAAATAATGCTCCAAACTTTGGACGACAATTTGTAATGGAATGTAAATGTATTAAATTATTTGATTTATAAATTCAATCTATAAATTGCACCATTTATAATGGATAGATTATATTAGAAATAAAGAAAATATTTGGATAAGATATACCTATGAGGCACCCATAAATTAATCAGGTTTATATTAACTGGCAAATTATAATAAAATGTATGTGCCATGCAAGAAGAAATAACATAATTTCCCCCATTCAACTCAATATAAATATAATACAGATAAGAAATGTTATACCTATTTAATAGCATGTTATACATGTATTAAGATAAAATAAACTGCCTCAAAATGAATATACTAAAATATACTTTTACCATGGCTAACTATATAAGACAAACTTAATAATATAGAGCATTGACTAGAATATATTGCTAATTAGTTCTCAGGGTTAATTTAACTTACAATTAATTATATACCACATATAATTTGGAACAAAAGGAATTTTATTGAATCCAAAATATATCTATTTAATTGAAATTACCAATAATTTAATACTTCCATATCTGCTAACTTGTAGAACTGATGTACTAAAAATAGAGAAAAAAAAATTAATAAATCTCAAATAAAACTCAAAATGATTCTTTTATATAAAATAAATGATACAGATTTATTTCAACATTGCAACTTTAGATTTATAATAGCATACATGTACATATATACATATTTTGGGAAACATAATAATAGTTTTGCTTTGCAAATACTCAATTTTTTATATGCAAACCAAGTATAAGATTTAACAGTAATACTTATAATTTGCAATTTATATTTACATGGGAACTGTATAAGCCGTTATGAAATTGAATAAATATACAAATAAATAAACAAGTTGGAGATATCTTGTTGCATTAATAATCTAATTTATAAATGTATTTCTTTAATACATTTTTTTAATAAATACCAATTTGAAATAGCAAATAACTAAATGACTGAATTAAGCAAATATTAAATGGATTCAATGAATGAAAAATTTATTAGAAGTCATTTATACACACATAAGTTATAAAGTCAATGTCCACACAATGTAAATCAACTAAATAAACATTCAAAAATAACTAAATGATTTACATCTACATTGGAAAAGTTCTGAATGATCATAGCATATACATAACATGTGTGGATTATACTAACTGGCCATATGCTTATAAATTCAAACATTTACAATTACAAAATATTATTAGTTGGTTTGTGAATGATTACAAATCATGATAGCACAAAACACAGACATTCTTATACTTTAAAGCACTAACATAATTGAGTGCACCCTAAAGAAATCACACCCTTTAAACAAACTTATCTTGACATTGCATACTAAAATACAAGCATCTTTACCTACTATGGTGGAAAATTTTAAATTAAATCTCATGAGTGATAAATCCAAAAGAGGACTCTATAATGCAACTAGCATAAATATATTAAAAGCATGATGGCTTCCAAAAATAAGACCTATATTTGAGGCAAATTAGGATGCCTGGACCTTTTTGTCTCAGTGCATCAGAAAATATATGGAGAGGCTCACCGAAAACAACAACACTAAGTATCTAGAAATATGTGATTACAATCACTGTAAATATAAGCACTATCAACTCATGGATAACTAATATGGATGGGGAATTTATCCGCTCCATCCAGCAATAATAATAACTGTAATAAATAAGGCCTGACATACTAAGGCTATTCTACAACTAACAATACCAAGATAAAAACCTCACAATGAGGGACTAAAGTTATAATTATAATTTTAACCTTTATAAACAATAAGTAATGTCTGCACCTACAAATAAATTTAAAAGTCAACTGACTTAAATATAAATAAAGATAATGACTAGCATATGAAATATTGGCACTAATATATATATATATATATATATATATATATATATATATTATATATATGTCTATATATATATATATATATATATATATATATATATATATAATGCACACAAATATGAAATATTAATTATTTTAACTTATAAGACTTAATGGATATGAATAAATGCAATCAGATTGTTAGAATAATAATTGAAGAACTAAGATAATTATTAAACAATGATATTATTTATAAATACAGTTCTATAAATTTGTACACTTATACAATTCCTATGCAATAAAATATAATTTATTGCTTTCCAATTTAAACTGACAAATGACTTTTTATTAAATAAATAAATATTATATATTTATATATATATTTATAGTTACAACATATTTGCATAGTTCAAATTATAAAATGTCTTTAAAATAAATTAACAAACATATATACTAAAATTGACTTTCATCATTCTTAAAATTTTAACATTGAAAATAAATTTGTAGGTTAGTTTCTAAATATTTTAATTGTATATTCTTTCATAAAGATATATTAAATGTTACATAAAATCAAAAAAAAAAAAATAATAAAAAAAAAAGTTAAATCTTATTTGTTACCTTCTATTTGCATTAGTGTCCAGTATTGTAAATTAGCTAGCTATTTCTAACACTTTCCCTATTTTATTCGTCCTAAAATGGCTTGAAGTGATGTGAAATATGTACATATTGGAAGTAAATTAAGAGATTTGCTTCTTGTTGTTAAAACCATTAATTTCAGTTATCTCCTGGATATTCTATTATATACACGGGAAATTGAATATTATTTTTGGATCACTAAGTAATTTAAAAGTTATAATAAAATGTATTAATCAATTATGATAGCTATTTTTTACTTATTTAAGAATGCCGGTTTCCTTTTGAGGTTTGATGAGCAAGTAGAAAGGGCAAACGCCCCAAATGACAAAAGTTGTACTTAGCACATTGTCTTTAGTATTAATCCTTAATCCAATAATTTTTTTAAGGAAATTTATAAGAAAAATTTGGAGAAATGACGAATGAAAATAATGTCTTCTTTTTTATTCCAGCAAGAATGATGACGATATCTAGCGTTCCAAAAATCACATGCTGATTTAAAAACAATCTTTAACACTATTATTTTGCATTTTAAAATATTTTTTTAAGTAACAAAAAAAAAAGAAAGAAATAATATCAATAAAAAAATACATATATATTACATTGAAAAATTTATGTTGTAATTTACAAATCAAATAAATATTTAACAACCAGAATACTACTACTATATCTTTTATTTTTTTAAAAATAAATAAATAAATAAATAAAGTACAATATACTTATATTTAGCAATTTAAATATTATTGCTAATGATTATTTCTTTATACACACATTCATAATTATATACATCATGTATTGCTATTACAATTATCTATCTCAAAATAAAGCATATATCATAATAAATAAATAAACCTGAACTAAATAACAATAAAACAATTAATAATAATAATACTAACAACTTATTTACAAATCCTTAAGTAAAACCATATCAAAGACATTTTTTAAAACCATAGAGCTTCAAAAAAAATTAAGGATAAATTTTCTATCCTGTACTATATATATACCCATGCTCCTTTCTAGTCTCAACCACCTAATTAATATTCTTGATGTCACACAGCTTCCCTTCTTTATAGAGTGAAACATAGCTCAGAGTATGAACAGAAACTCTCTCTCTCTCTCAGGGTTCTTGTATCAACTCAGAATTGGTGTACCTTAGCACACAATTATTCACATTGAGATCATATTGTTAATCATAACCCTATTTAGGTATACTATTAAATCAGACTTTTATATCAATTTTATTGATGTAATTAGACATGACTTTCTATGGTTTGAGTTCAAAGCTTGGAATGCCCATTTTAATACTTAACAATATACTTAATTCTATATAGTTATATTTCCAACCTTTAAAAAACACACTCCTAATTAATCATAATAATAAAAGTTTATTATAGGATTGAATCTCTCATGGTTCTTCTATCAACTCAGAATTGGTGTGACTTAGCACACAATTATTCACATTGAGATCATATTGTTAATCATAACCCTATTTAGGTATACTATTAAATCAGACTTTTATATCAATTTTATTGATGTGATTAGACATGACTTTCTGTGGTTTGGGTTCAAAGCTTGGAATGCCCATTTTAATACTTAACAATATACTTAATTCTATATAGTTATATTTCCAACCCTTAAAAAACACACTCCTAATTAATCTTAATAATAAAAGTTTATTATAGGATTGAATGTAATGAATAGATAGGTAGCTTACAAGTTAATTTAATAAAATGATTTCACTGGTCTTTACATTATTATGTACAGAAGTAATGGTGGTTAACATATTAATGTGTGCCCAAATTAAACAATGATTAATCTTAACAAATAACTATCAATTATTATGACTTTTGAGATACCAATTAGCATATTATGATAAGGGCCATTGTGCATGAGTTTGATTCTCCAGTTATCCAGGTGCATACACATGTAGGTTACAGTAAATAAATAATTTAAATATTGCAGTTCTACTCTCACTATAATCACTATCCATGGTCATACTGAGTACTGATAAGATTTAAGATTGGCTTGGCAATCAAATGATATGGTTCACTGTTAAGAATAGACATTTCTGGCTGCAGAGGTGCATGTGCTTCTGATCATGGACACATTCCAGAGGGGAGAGTGAAGATGTGCTAAATCTAGGATTGGGGTTGCAAGGAGTTATTCAGCTCCCTGTGGATCTAGACTTATGCTAATACATGGATTAGGAGCCTGGGCACACAGCATCTTGTTTGTCCATATGACACATGAACCAGAGAAGAGATACAGTGGTAACTAAGGTGTCATGATGATGATGAACCAGAACAGGAAAGCCAGAGAGCAGGAATGCAAATTTGTAAGCATAATAATAAGATTAACCTTCCATCCACACTATGAAATATCATGAATTTATTTTCATTAACTAAAGTCTTCCTAGATAATTACAAAAAGTTAATCTCATAATATAAAATAAATGTGTAACATTATCACACATAATGTGACTGATAGGTTGTGGCATGTTTACATTACCTATATACAACAAGTATTTTAATGTACATACCATGTAGCATATACAGGTAATGTGGTACAAATATTTAGATAATACAGTGATATTGCCTATGTGTGATAGATCCTTTGATGATAACGCTGAAAAATTATTAAATTTATTTTTCCATTTATAAAAATATAAAACTGAAACTATCTGACCTGCAGGCACTGCTTGAATTATACAGCAAGGTGGTAGTATTTCAATACAGGAGGATTTGATGTCTAGATGTGGAGGGCTTTTACTAGCTCAGCAAACTTTAAGATCATACTAGCCAAGGAAGTATCACCTTTAAGTACTCCAGGTGTTGTAGAATTTGAACAGTCACTTGTAATGATCTCACTGTGGAAAAATTCTCCTACAGTGTTTCCATTGTAGTCAAAGGAACTATTTGATGTGAATCTGTCCAGAGAGAAGATGTGATGGTTGTGGATAGATTCATAAGAGGTATCACAAATGAAGAGAATATGTAAATGGTTGTGGACAGATTCATAAGAGGTATCACAAATGCAGGAAGATTGGATACTCTCAATTGCCTAGTCCTCCGTCTAAGTCCAGGCATAGACTCCGGGCATCAAGGAATGATTCAGAGCAGCAGGAGGCACATTCTTAAGGAAAGGTGAAACAATTTAATTCAGGAAAAATTTCAAATAAAGAAGAAAGTGAGTACTTAAGCATGGACTCAGATCATGTTGAAAAGCCATGACAAGAGGCTCAAATTAGGCATGCCATTTTGGGAACTTCCTCAAAGAACTATATTCAACAGAACCAAAAGGCATAAGCCAGTATCTTCCATGACAGACTGTTGGAAGATTTGGCAACAGTTGATGACTTAGTTGTCCTGCTGAGGAATGAATATGCTGAATTTGCTGGAAAACCCATGGAGAAGAAAATGAGAATGACTTCCCCCATGATGACAGATGTGTTGGATACTCCAGGATCTGTTGGAATTGGGGTTATCTTCATGAGAAGTTTACCAATAGAAGCTTTGCCACAGGAGAATATTCTAATTAACATTTGAAGAAATTAACTTCACCTTCAGTCAGAGAGTCTAGAATCAGATCTCCCAGTATTGTGGTTCTCTGCTCCAAGAGTTGATTATCCTGCTATGATAAAGACTAGTAGTTTACGTGATGCGGTTCTGCTGATGCCCATGAAGAAGGAGGTGGCCCTTCCTCAGTCAGTGGAGAAGCCAAAGTCAGATTCAGGGGACCCATTAGTTTTATGGCTTTGAACACAGGGTTGAGTATATTTAAAATGCCCATCCATAGGGCATATTCATTACTTCACTGGTTTATGATGCAGAACCCCTGACATTTTATGCTATGTTTAAAATGCCCATCCATAGGGCATATTCATTACTTCACTGGTTTATGATGCAGAACCCTGACATTTTTATGCATTTGTGAAACTAAATTGCATTCCAATTCTGATTTTAAAGAATCTTTTACAATCAGCAAGCTTGTTCCATTACTCCTACTCTAATATTGCTGCAGGAGTGGTGGCTTTTTGATTAATTGTAAAGCCCCAGTATCATGGTTTAAGATTCTGTAGATTACTTCTCATTGTATAATTTTCTTAATACAATTCAATGGCCATTTAATTAACATTGTTAATAAGTCAATCATTTTATATAGCACAGTGTTTATAAACTAATATTTAAACAGCATTAAACTGTTGCACATGCACTATCCAAAGTGCATGTGCAACAGTTTAATGCTGTTTAAATATAACATTGTTAATGTTTATTTATCATAATATTCTAAACTGGTTCATAGTGTGATCCATGCAATAAAAATAAGATTAAGGACCAGCCCCTTTCCCACTATTATTATAGGTGATTTTAACCATAATTAACTTTTCCAATCTAAATACATTAATTGTTGTAATCAACCCTTGGGTAAGTGGGGAGAAATTTTTTAAACCTGGGGCTTTTTCCTTTTACAATCGCAAGACAATATCCTTAATCGACCTTGTGCTTATGACATCCTCACCCTCTGCCTCTACGAAAGCTGAGCTGTTGCCATTGGCCTTTTGGGATTATCAGACACTTGTGGTTTGTATCAGCCCTACAGAGGGTGCTAAGACTATTACAGGGCTTAAGAAATATGATCAGAATGAAAACAAAAGCAAATGCTTCTCCATGTGATTTCAAAATCATACATTGAATTTAACAGGATTAGGATTTTGAGCCTCCCTGCTGAAATTGAATGGAAAAAATTCATAAAAATTTGTAAGTGATCAGATAATTGATGCATGAAGGCCAATAAAGGGTCAGTGCATCTAAACAGGGAACTGGACTTTACTGCTGAGGAACTGAACACTCTTCCCATTCAGGAACATGGAATTAAAAACCAAGTACAGAGAAAATCAGAGGGCAGTGTCTGAATACCTCTCAATTAAGAGGGCATAACAATATTTACATCTGCAACACTGCTGGATCTGGAGTTACCTTCAGTCAGCCCTTGGGTATGGCAAGAGCTCCCATGCTTTCTGGTCGATTGAGGTGAGTGGCTACCAATATGTGGGAACTTCCATACTTATTAGAATCTGGTAACATTACACAGAAAAATTCAATTCTATCAGCTCTGTTAAGTCCCATAGATCCTTCTTGACTGGAGGTTTCAATTCACACACCATCACTGAATCTCATATCCTAGCTAAAATCAAAGCATTTTGGGATGGGACTTGCCCCATTCTGCATAGAATTCCCAAGTTACTTCTGATACACCTTAGGTCCTTCATGGTTCCGATTGTAAAGAACATGGTGGACCTTCTTGCTAATGGATGCTGAGAAATCAGTGGGATATACTCCATTGCTATGGTTCCATTGTTAATAAAGATGATTGAAAGTATCATTAAGGATGATGTTTAGCAGAACATGCTGTTGTCCTCTTATCAATTTGCTAAGAAGGGGAACTCTACTGCTGACACCATTGGCCAGTTCCGCCTCATAGTTGACCATGTAGATAATAGAAAGATGAATTGGCCAGTCACAGTACAAGTGGACATTGTCAGGGCTTTCAATTGCATTAAAATTGAAGTGCTGCTCAGTGTCCTGGAGGGACTCAAAATTGCCTAAGGCATACCTCCAAATGATAGAAAACCTGCTGCAAAAATATGAGTTTTTCTGTCTTCGGTTGATCGAGTCACTCCAGGTTTAGAGATCACCACTGAATGCTCTCCTTTTTATGGCCTACATCAATCCTCTCCTGTTGACTATTGAGGGTTTTAACCCAAGTTGCCATTCCATTGCTGGGAGAGAATATTCACATTTCCTGCTGAATGGTTTAGGGCTGTCTCTCGACAGAATTTTCTCCTGCAATGGACCCATAATATCTTGGTCAGGTTTTTGTGTGAGACTGAAAAAAATTAAAGTGTCTCTTGCCATGCATTAAAGTGGAGCCCACAGATTGATACCCTCCACCTAAAGGGGGTGTTTGATTGAAGTAACAGGTCTCACTAGTCATCAACAACATCAAGACTTCCAGCAATTTGTTTGGGGGAAATTATCTTATTGGGGGACTTATGGGCTTTCACATAATGATAAGGTTGAGAAAAAAAGTAAACCTTTACTTGGTACAATTGGATTTGTGAGACTGACCATGAGATTAAAATTAGAACCAAAACTGGTAGACTTTCTGCTCAAGGTCAGCCTTGGAGTCCTCCCTATTTAAGCCTTTCTAAATTATAGGAGAGGGATTAGTTTGGACACTACATGTCCTCTCTGCAATAAAGCTGAGGAGGATAAGCACATATCATGCAAGATTGTGAAAAATGAAATTTATATATGGAGATGGTTCTTTGTGCAAACATCGTATAAAAATACTGCCATAGTTGATATTACCAAAGCAATCAAAAAAGGTAAATTTGAATTGATAAGACTTGCAACTCAAGTGGGCAACCTGGAACATTTTTAATATTTCAAGAGAAAACTGAACAAACCTTTCATGAAATTTTTTTTTAGAAAATTGAAGAGCTGGAAAAGACCAACAAGAGGATGTGTCAGCAATGGATGGTGGATCAAACTTGGTCCAGAGTTAATTTGGCCAAGACTATAACCTACTCTAAGTAATCACTGTTATATATATATATATATATATATATATATATATAAGAATGTCCTTGTGACAATAATTTATTATACATCAAACTCAAAAAGACGTGTATTATAACTTATAAGACACTGTTACTGAGAAGCAGGAAGGCTGACTGAACATTGAGTAAATGTTTGACTACCTCCATTGATTAAGGTCAATTCTCCTGACCACTGAAAGGATAGGAGATTAGTAGGCACTCTAGGCCTTCGGTTTGGATGGATGTAGTCACTACAGACTTGAAAGGCCCAATTCATATTTTTGATTATTTGAATTTATATAATTCTATTGTACAAAAATGTAAATAATTGCTTTCAGATTTACAATCAGGTATGTTTGTACTAACAGGAAGTGTGATCATGAATCTCAGGAGTCAGAGTGATGACACTGTGGATCAGGACAAAATTCAAGTTATAATTTATTAAGTAGGCTAACTTGATAGGTCCCTGTAGATTGTACTTATTATTTGACAAGGGTTATCAAAAGATGATTGTTGTACCCAGAAAAATTACATATGAAATATTGATAATGTAAATAATGGTAATCACTATGATTGTTTGTCATTTGGATTATGTATAGGTGAAAAGGGAAAGTAGAATAAGTGTAACTTAGACATTATTGTAATCTAATGATATTGATGGTGGGCAAAAAGGCACAAATAAAAGTTCTTTTGAAATAAATAGGAGCATCTTTATTCTACCACACAAGGCTGATTGGTATACTACCACACAAGGTTGATTGGTATAATACATTTACATATATATTTTCTTTACAATTTAAGTATAAACTGACATTTAGACAAATCATAATAGGCAAACATGGTTTCTAAATATTACATTGTCTCGAAATTTAGTCATGAAACTTTGCTTGACATGATGGGGAAGGGGGAATTTGGTGATAAAAAATAAATCTATTTATGATTTATCTTAATGCTTTCAGAACTTTAAAGCTGGGTGTCTTCCCAGACTCACATTGTCCCAGGGAAACATTGAGAATGGGGAAGTATAAACAACTCTATATTTAATTTTAACTCCCTCCATCATCCAAGTGAATGTAAATATGATAAAATGCAAAACAAACAAATAACAAATTAATAATTTCTGCATCAAATATTTAAAGGCATATAAAATATTAAATAAGATTTAATAGGTTAAAACTGTGTATATGTAATTAAAAATAGTTACATAATTTAAAGAATGATCTAAGACATATTACTAGTTATATGATAGACATCTTTGGAATTTC
The DNA here is from genome assembly GCA_028023455.1 of Epiperipatus broadwayi. Lineage (NCBI taxonomy): Eukaryota > Metazoa > Onychophora > Udeonychophora > Euonychophora > Peripatidae > Epiperipatus > Epiperipatus broadwayi. The sequence goes on along the minus strand of JAQFVV010015087.1, from coordinate 9,567 downwards.
TTCTTAGCAGACTATTGAATGACTTTTTGGATATATGGATTGTCATGGTGATAACAGAAGATGGCTGGATCTCGATGAGGAATGGAACTTCTAGAATGACTGCTGCCTGATGGCCATGGGGAAATGGATGGCCAACAACTCACACATGGTTGTAGGTACTCTATGCATTTTGTATATATTTAAACTGAGTCATCTTATATGGTCTTTCAACAAATGACCTATTAATCTTCAATAAATGATTTTTTTATTAATAATTTCTACAAAATATGCCAGAATAACTTTTTCAAAATATAATCTTCAATAAATGATTTTTTTTATTAATAATTTCTACAAAATATGCCAGAATAACTTTTTCAAAATATAAGCTGCTCATCTATCATAATGCCACAATCCCATCTTATAGATACTTCTTATATGCCTGGGGTCCATCTTGTAAATTTATTGATGAATTTCATTTTAATTTTCTCTAATTAATGTTCCATCTTAATTTTAATTTTCAGACCTTCATGCCACCACATAAGTTTCCTGATCTTTGTTTTTATTTCTTATTTTACATCTTGAAATATGCGTAGATGCATAAATGTGTTAAATTGTAACTCAGAAAGATTTGGAAATAAGGCACTTATATATATCTGGTCTATCTCCCATTCTACAAAATACATTCCACTTTCATTACTTAATTGATCATATTCTTCTTCAAATTTTTTTTTTTTCATAAACTTAACTTAAAATGTGGCATGATTTAAATAACCTTTAACTTTTTATTGTTTCACCACCCTTGGCATCATACTGAATTTTTAAAAAACTGACTTGAGACACAATTTTCACAATAACTTCAATTTAAATAATGTTAGAGCAAAAAGCTTTACATTGACAGAAACTCGAAAAACTAAGGAAAACAATAAGGTTAAGATAAATAGTGATAACCATTAAAAAAATAAGGAAAAAAGCAATTTTAACATCTGGTATAATTATTACTTTATTGTTTGTTCATACTTTCTAATTTATCATTAACTAAGTTTAAATTATATCTTCATTGATAATTTCTTTGTATTTCTCATAAAATTATCTTTCAAACCATGTATAATACTTCTTACCTGAGATAATCTACAGCTTCAGAATCTCCAAAAGTATTCACATAATAATTCTTTATTTCTATCTTATACCCCAAAGGTGACAAATCTCAAAGGCATCTATAAGAAAAAGATTCATCTTAATAAAAAATAAAAAACAAATCATTTCCAGAAGATGGATATACATTTGTCATCATAGCAATTGGCTTTTTGTCTATCTAAAACTAGAAATTGTAGGTTACTGTCTGTATCATGAATAAAATGAGTTTTCATCTCATTATATATTTTTTGCATACATTGGTGATGTTTATATTCTTTATGTGCACCAGTGATGCTGTCTTGTTATACTTATTGTCCCACAGAGATATAATTTATTTGCATATACTTCATTTACTAGCTATAGATTTGAAATAATGTGATGCAAGATGTGGCAAAGCTACTGACTCAATAGCATGATTACCAACATAGGCAAGAATCAGAATTTGAATTTTTGCCTGCATACAATTTCATGTGGTATATACATAAGCAAATAGTTTATACTTTGTGGATAATTATGAATCAAAATATATAAAATGCACTACTATTGGGGTTATTTACACACACACCCCATTTGAGTAGCAAATCTGAAATTTTCAGACACCTATATATCTTCAAACCCAGCTATCCAACTGAAATAGCTATATGGAGCTGTTTATATCCTGAAAGCTTAATAAAAAAAAGTGGTCATGTGATATATGACTCTTTTTTATTGACTATTTATAGTCTTTGCTATTTCGCCTTAAGCGATGTTATATTGCTAAGACATCTAATATATGGTTTGGCTGAAGATCTCTCAGCCCCATATAGCTATTTGAGTTGGATAGCTGGGTTTGAAGACACATATAGGTATCTGAAAATTTCAGATTTTCTATTCAATAGTCAACTCTTAGATAAATGCTGGCTTTGGGTTGGTGTTTTCAGATCTAGTATCTGAAACTACCCTAACCCCTTTTTGAGGAGTGCCAAAACCATGAAACCATGGTCAGGGGATGGAGTTGGTTTTCGGAATAGAAATATTTTAAATAATAATCAATGTTTCAGCAAAATAGCATTTGACCTCAAGTGAGTAAGGTTGTAATCAACTGGTTAACTTTTAGAATATCTGATTATTATATTGAATTTAAAATATATATACAGCAGATACATTTTGTACAATATCTTCAGTTTGAATATATTAAATATAAAATTATATATACTTTTAGAAAGAGCAAATATAAAAAAATGTAATAAAACTAAAAATATATAGTCATTACTTTTAAAAAAATATAGAAAAAAGATTTTTAATACCCTTAAAAATATTAATTTTTATATAGTTTCATAATTTGTAAATTTTTAGACATAAATGCTAAAGTCACATTTTTATAGACAGCTGTATTATAATCTTTATTAAATTATGAAAAAATTGATATATAACATGACTTACCCAAGATAATTCTTCATTATATAACTTGCAAAAATATATTCACTGGTGACATATTTTCACTAGCTGATTCATGTCTTGTCCTTCCATGCAGGGTATCTGCTGGAAATATATTCCTTTCTAATAGAAAAAAATAATATTCAACAATAAGTATTGTATATCAGATATTATTTAAATAGAACTTGAATAAATTGTAATTTATTAAAAAATAAAAATTAATTTTAAAATAATTGCAAAAAATCAACAACATATAATATAAAAGATCAAAGAGAAAAAAATGTCTGAATGAAAAAACTAAAAACTTTTTTTAGAATTTAGGAAAATTAGGATCAATTTTTATAATAAATATGATTATAAGCATAACTTGAAAAAATTATAATATTTGTATAAAAAGGTAAAAAAAATACCTATAAGTTACAAAAAAATGAAATATAATTGCTTATATGCACATGACAAAGTTATATGATTCAGATATACAATACAGAGACATATGAGATACTGCTTGCAGCAACATATATTTTTTATTATAATTATTACTTACAAAAATTATTAATAAATTTGATTTTTCAATATAATTATTCATTAAAAAATATTTTTATAAGAAGTAAAGAATAACTAGATTGAAAAAATACAGAGGAAAAATTGCTTATAGAGTAGACAGAAAAGATTTATTTTCCAGCACAAAAACATCTATTATATAAAAAAAAATTAAAATATTATATAATTATAGCTGAATAAAAGTGTTACATTTGAAGCTTTATATAAAATTAAAATTGTATTAGGTTCTAAGTCCTCAGACTTATATATATATATATGCATTAGAGTATAAACAGATTGTTATGCTACAATTTTTCATCAAAAAAAATATAAAAAATATTATATACTTATATCTGAAAGGTATTACCATTGATGCTTCATATAAAATTATGATTGTTTTAGATTCTAAGCCCTTGGACTTATAGAATGCATCAGATTTATGTTTTTCATTTTAAATAGACAAAAAATAGCATTCATTTTTTCCATGATGCTTAAAAAACAAAGAAAAAAAAGTAAAAAAAACTTTTTTTATTAAAAACATTCATTAAAATGTAATTTTCATCCTACAGAAAAAACACTGATAGACGGATGATGCAATAGTGAAAAGAATGACATATTACACATACTTGTAGTCTTTCCCAATCACATTATATTGATTTAAATTCTATGATTGGTCCTAATTTTAAAACAAAACATAATTGTTAAGTGTTTTTATTTAAATTACAATCTCTGTTTGTTTCAGTATAATTTGCTGAAATTTGGTATATTAGATATAGATCACTGCCAATGCAATATGACATTAATATATTTTCAGGTAGGTGATCTGGTTTCTTAAATCTGGGCAATAGGGGAGAGGACAATTCATATATTTTGATAGCACACATAAAAGTCATTTATTACTTCAATATATTCTAAATAATGCATGCAAAAGAGCCACATATACATTTTTGGTTTTAATTGAAAGTTTGATTTAAGTGATAATAAAATAGTTTGTGGAGCATTTTTTAAAAAATCAACTTTTCCAAAAATATCCAACCCTCTTCACCAGAAAGAATGTCATTAGATTTTATATGATTTAAGGATTTATTGTAAACATTTATTATTATTATTATTATTATTATTATTATTATTATTATTATTATTATTATTATTATTATTATTATTATTATTATTATTATTATTATTATTATTATTATTATTATTATTATTATTACTATTATAATTATTATTATTATTATTATTATTATTATTATTATTATTATTATAATAATAATAATAATAATAATAATAATAATAATAATAATAATAATAATAATAATAATAATAATAATAATAATAATAATAATTAATTATAACTTTTTTAAATATATGTAATTGGAAAGTGTAAGTAATTACCTCTTATTGAGTTATGTAATGTCAAAAACCATGAAAAGATAGAATGAGAGCATTTGGACATTACATAAATTAAAACAATAAAATATTCACTCTATAATTTAAAAACAAAAAAAACAAAAACAACAGAAACTAAAGATAAAATTACATTTTATTTTTTCATGGGTTTTGACATTACATAACTCAGTAGGAAACAGTTATTTCCACTTTCCCATTACAGATATTTTAAAAAAAAAGTGGTATTTGTAAACTATTCACTGTACAGCCTGCGGTGGTGTTGTTTCTGTGTAAAAACACAGAATAATACCACTTTTACGGCCAAACCTTATGGCTAATACATGACTAGCGATCATATTAGCTGCTTATAAGGCAAGAGATAATAGATGTAGTGGTTAGAATCTGCTGCAGCCAATTCTTTTGAGCTCCTAACCCTATGTCTAAACTAACAACACTAGACGATTGTCTAGTTTGCTGTTTTTTCATCACAGTGGGAATTCCTATGCATAGGGATCAAATTTGTATTCTTGCTCGAATTTAATCTGAGAGTGTGTGCACTGGAATTTTTGCAACTGTTTGTTTGTTGATGTTGATGATTTTTTGTATTTTCCAACCGAGATCTTTTGGCATACTAGGCCAAACCTTATGGCTAATACACGACTAGCGATCATATTAGCTGCTTATAAGGCAAGAGATAATAGTAGATGTAGTGGTTAGAATCTGCTGCAGCCAATTCTTTTGAGCTCCTAACCCTATGTCTAAACTAACAACACTAGACGATTGTCTAGTTTGCTGTTTTTTCATCACAGTGGGAATTCCTATGCATAGGGATCAAATTTGTATTCTCGCTCGAATTTAATCTGAGAGTGTGTGCACTGGAATGTTTTGCAACTGTTTGTTTGTTGATGTTGATGATTTTTTGTATTTTCCAACCGAGATCTTTTGGCATACTAGTAATTATCAGTGAATTCTTGAGATTTGTCAGAGCTTTTTTGGGGGGGGGGGTTGTTGTTATTTGGAACCCAAAAAACTATGTCAATGTCTCTGTCAGATGATTGTAGTTGTTGGCAAAAAAGTCCCATTTCTGTCACAACTTGGATGAGAGTAACAAAAGAACAAAATGGCTACACACCATGTTCTTGCAATCAGCAGGGGATTTCCTACAAAAATGAGAAAAAGATGACACAGTGGATTTGGTTTAGTCATATGTGGTGAATAAAATTTATTATTTGATTTAAAAGAAATCTATGTTTTGTTTGTGATTCTTTTGATCTGTAAGTCAATTAATTCACACCCAGAATGCCAGTGTTCAAAGGGTAGGGCTTTACAGCCGAGGGTGAATGCGGAGTTGGTTGGATAGGTTCATCTTCTCAAATCATTAAACAACACGCTTCTTTCGGTTGGAAAAGAATCGACTCTTTTGATTGATATCTTAATCAAAATACCAAACAATTCTTTTCGTTTCTAAGCAAAGATGCACATCTGAGGTGGAGTTTGTTGGACAGCTTTGTTTTTTTTTTTTTTGCTAAATCAATGAACAGCAATCTGCATTTTTAACAAATTCAAAAATCAAGTGTCTATTTCTAATTTTAAATAACAAAAAAAAAAGACGTCTGTCTACAAAAAACACAACAGTATATTAAAAGTCAACAAAAAAAAGAAAGTCGTATGTAAAAATTGTGTATATTTGAGATATTCAACAAAAAAAGTTAAAACTGTCCCTTATACTTTGAATTGTATTGAATCCAAACCAAAAAAAAAAGACATCTGTAAAAAAAAAAACAGATTTAGAATGGAAATGCAAACAAAAAAAAAACGTATGTCAAAAATTATTTACTTTTGAGATCCAAAAAAAAAAAAGTTAAAGTGTCCATCACAGATTTAAATTTATCAAATGAAAAAAAAAATAATTATGCCCAAAAATAAAAAAAAACAATATATTAAAAAGAAAAAAACTACAGCCGTATGTTAAAATACGATCTATTAGAGGGAAAAAAATCGAGCAGCACGGTAATGTTATATCGCTGTTTTTAACTAGAAACAGCACCACCAAAGGCTGCACAGTGAATACTTTACAAATACCAAATAAGTTATAATTATTTATTATTTCATTTAAAGACTAATATTCCATTTAATATTTAGAGATTGTTAAAAATAAAACTAATTCTTCATTCTCTGAATATATCAATGATCATTTAGGAACATTTAGCCTATATATAAATTAAAACAATAGACAAAATTCACTCTATAATTTAAAGGCCAAATCAAAAACTAAGCTTATGTAACAACAGAGCCTAAAAATAGAATGGTATCATTTAATTATTTTACAGTTTTGTCATTACATAATTCAATGGAAGGTAATTATTTTCCATTTTCAATTATGTATATAATAATGATACACATACAAAATCTGATATACACATGAAATGTATATATATATATATATTAACTTAAAGCTATACTGAAATAAATATACAAATATCAAGCAGTAAATCATCCCACATGGTTAAGAAATCTAGTACCACCCTCTGTGAACTAATATATAAATACATTAGATTTCGTATTTCAAAATAGCCAGCTCAAAATGATACCGCTTTGAACTGTCTGCGATAAGATATTATATATTGAAATACGAACAAACTCAAACAAAGAACTTGAAATTTTAGCAAGCTAAGATCATAAATACTTGCACTAACAAACATGTTTTACTATTATTATATAAAGACAAACTAAACATTAGTAATTTTAATCTTTAAACCACCCAACATAAATGTATAGAAAATAATCCCAGTGCATAACGCTATACTGAAATGAATATACAAATATTAAGCAGTAAATCACCCCACATGGTTAAGAAATCCAGTACCACCCTCTGTGAACTAATATATAAATACATATATATATATTGTAATAATCCGGAGGATAGCACTTAACGTATCTGCACTATGGGCGCCATCTAGGCATTTGAACCTAGAAAAATTTATAAAGTAGGCAGATACGTAAGTCAAAAAAAAAAATTTTTTTTTTTTTTTTAAAATTTTGATTCCGGTCGTTAGCCCAAGTCACTAGCTCAGGGAGTAGCAGAGATTTAATAATATAATATAAGAATATATATATAAGAGGAATAAAATAAGCCACTGCCAGTAATTAACATACAAACATTTATTTATGCACATATATATAAGATTTAAAATTATTTTAGTATTAGTTTTACATTTCAAAATTTAACCTACATTTTTAACTTTGATTTTTGACTTTAATTTACATTTAATTACTATTATATTCTAATTTTACATTTTAATTAAGTTCGCACATATAAATTTATGAAAGCTTGTTTATAATGTTGACTATAGATCGGTTACATAGATTTCACGGTCAAAAACATTTCAAAAGAAACATAAACGATCAAAATACAAAATTATTGATTACTGACAATTGCGAAGGGAAATTTATATGCAACCCAATAGTATTCACCATAAGATACTTGCATTGTCACCAATAACTTAAAAGACATCCGAATAAATACATTTTAGATACTCACCGTAAGGTATCATTATTTATCGAATGTCTATATATTTTTATCAAATATGAAAACCCAAAACATACTTAACCGATAACCAATCCATGCAAGCGTCTATAAACAACTTAAATTTAATGCATTTTTATTTAGGGTCAAGTATGAATAGACCACATAGATTTGCATTTGAAAATAAAATATTCTATCCCTATTTAACCTTAGGCTAAAATTCACAGTCAAACTGGCATCAATTCATCTGATACATCAATGTATTCAATGTAATACGGAATACGGCAGCACCAAAAAGATTAAGAGAAGATATTGACTTTCATTAGATAGGAATATTACTTCTATCCAATGAGAAGAACAATAAAAAAAAAACTCCATAGAAAGGAACTGCACTCTGCGTCTTATAATTCCTTCCATAGGCAAAACAGGAGAGTGCGGCATATGAAGCGATTCTGCCAGTAGCAAATCTCCGACTACATCTATTAACTACATCAATATATCCAATCCATTGACCCAATCTAACAACAACACAAATAACCTAAGATTACCCTCCTCTAATATAACTTTACAAATCTATACAGCCATTCACGCACGACTTAAGTTTAACATTTATATAATTAATTTAACGAAAAACAAAAAAATCATGATAAAAACTTAAAGAACAAAAAATAAATAAATGGAAATGATTTTACATAAATAAGAAAAAAAAATACATCAAATAACACTATTAATAAAGAATTTAGTTTGGTCAGATAGGATCATATTGCAATCATTTAAATATAGAAAAATTTAATTTAATGTTCATTATTTATAAAGTTCTTACGGTTTAAAACAGTTCATCTTTATCCATTGCTTGCCATGAACATGAATTCCCACGCCGTCCTAAGATGGGTATCCATTTAGCCGTTGTTTTATTTATTCATTCAGAGGTTTTTTAGTTTAATTGGTCCTCAATGTAGGAAACGATAGTTCATTTCTCTTTTCTTTAACAGCTGAAAGAATTGACAGTGCGTCTGTCAATTCCTTCACCTCCAACTCCGTACTACTACATATAGTCACATCGTAATAATCAATTTCCAAACTTGTCCTTTTATATTACTTTGAAAGATTGACTTAACATTACGTCATTGATGTGTTGATCCTTTTCGTTGATGCCCGATTTCCCAATGGATTTATTTCATTTGCTAAAAGTTTCTATTGTTTTCCTATCTGACCGATGTTTTTACATTTAAATGCCCAAGGTTTTTTTTCATTTGACTAATTAAATTTATCATTTCCATTTCTGATTAATTAACCTGTTTTCCAAATCAAAGATATATTTAAAGATAAATTTAAAGATATAATTTTATTTCCAAATCTTTTTAAAATTTAGTTTTAAAATACTTTTTCTTTAATAAAGTTTTATTTTAATAATTTTTCATTACCTGTGCGATTTAACATATACGAGTTTAAGATGATATTTAATTTCAATTTTTAATTCTTAAAGAAAATTTTTAAATGCGAACTTTTTAATTTACTTTCATGTTTAATAAATAAAAAAAAACAATGTAACGAACGTCTGTGCTCGTTACAATATATATATA
>JAQFVV010015086.1:0-20794 GCA_028023455.1 Epiperipatus broadwayi | reverse complement strand
TCTAACCCTTGTCCTCGCGTGCAGCTCCACTACACCTCTGGCCAATCATGTTGAGGGCCACAATCTGCCCCTTGTAAACGAATCAGGCCAATCTAACCGCCCCGTTCCCACATCTCCACTTCCCCCAAATAAATACAATATAGTGAAAATCACCTGACCGGGTTCTAGCTCTAATAATTAGTGAAATATTCAATTAAATGCTTTACTAGCTCAAGTTTCTTAAAATTAACTTAGGTTCTGTTTTAAACTAAATCAAATAAATATTCAGGAATTCATGAGACTAGAAGTGGAAATACGGGTGACAAGGTAGATTACATTGACACAATATCCCACTGGATACCACCTCAATGGCATAAGAACACTATCCCCCCTTATACTACTATTACATATAATAACTACATAGTATTCTTATGACTTCCGCAACTTCTAATCACTAAGACTCATTTAACAATTAAAGTATTAATCTTTTATCTCTAATAACAATAATAGTAATCATCTAGCTCAAATGAAATAATCTCAGATTCCTAAATTTATTTGTATGTTAATAACATATGGTAGCAAAATATGATAAGGGATTTTATGTCATAATCTACTACTCTGAAATTAGATTAATAATAAAACAATAATAATCACAATCTTCATTGCTTAATCCAACTAGTACAGCTTTTCTTTCATCGCAAATTTATAACTGTAATAAATTAGTTAATAATCTAATATCCCCCCTTTTTTTTATCTTTAAGTAATAAAATAAATTAATAAGTGGCAGTGTTTAGATAATCTGATAAATAAGCAAGTGGCAACTAATAGCATATAATTTAGCAAAATCTTATGATAATGGATTGATGACCAGTAACGCAATGCAATTTATAATTATTTAATTACAAGAACATCAATAAATATTTAAGATTAAACATACTTCTCTATTTATCTTTTGTGCAAACCATCATATACTTAGTTTAATTGTTGTGAACATACTCTGTGAATTCATACAATGATGTAGAGAAAACAAAACTCAGACACAAGTTTTAATAAACAAATCTTAAAATTTTATTAACATCAATAAAATAAATAAATAAAACAAACAAATCTATCTACATCTATTTACAAGGGATATCCTCATTTTTCTTTACACTACCATAGCTGAATTATACACATTTATATTTCTTTTATCGTTAATTAAACTTATTATGCCTTTTAAAAGTTATTTATTTATTTCTCATTAGGTTTATCATATCACTTATTTTAACTATTTTATGGGTAACACCATTCTTTACCTTTTAATATTAAAGTTACTGTATTATAAATTATCTATGTGGATAAACATCATTTATAACATCATAATTTTACAATCAATATGGTTTTTAAAAGAAAATTACATTTTCTTGTAACTTTATATAAGTCACTCCGCATATTATTTAAATATTATTATTACTTTTAACGTTTGTTCTCCAATGCTCGTAAACTATAATACGTTTATTCCATAAGCCATACTCATGTATAATACTATAACACGGGTTTAATTATCACCTGTTACAGTTTCACATATACTATAATTATCGAATGTTATTGTATTTTTTAAATATGCAATACTTATATTTTTTAAAAATATAATTAACAATAAGAAAACGTGAAATTATATTTAATATTTTTGTATATTTCTATTTGGATATACTTTTATAAAATTATAGTTCATTTCTTAAAAGGAATTAACATAATTCTCTAACTCCTTCCCTTCTTAGGATATCTGCATCTTTCTTTCAATAATCATAATCTACTCTTCGTTAATACTTAACTTCTTATTCCAAATAGTAGCATGACATACATTCTAAAATATCTATTGTTTCCCTTTTAATAGACTTATCATATAACGATGTAGTTGCAAGAAATACAGATAAAGATAGCGAAAGATGTATAGGATATCGGGAAGATAGATAGATAACTTATCCGCAATATACTTCAAAAATGTATGGAACAGTGTGAATAGGTCCGAAATTCATTGTCTAATAACCTTGGCGATAAGTATGATGTGGCAGCTATTTACTCAGCTTTACCAAACATCTAATATGACTCACAAGAAAATATAAAATACCACTGTCCAAGACAACATGGGTACCAGTTGTAGGGCTTTGTTAACTACGCTGATTAACATCTAAAACTACTTATTATTTCACTCCATGTAGCATCCTAGTTTTTAATACATCCTCTTGGTTTCCGAATCACCACGTACTACCAAGTCACTACCGAAACTATCTCTCGAGATTTTTACTGTATCCAACATCGATAAAATACTAACTACTTTTTAAAACAATAAACAAAATTCGCTAATATCAAAACATTTCCCTATTCCATAAGAACAATTTGCCTTGCTTTATTACACTGTAGATTCAACATCTACGTTTTGTTAAAATAACATTTAAATATCCCAATCGGAAAATTAACAGAAAATATCACATAACCATCGGTTATACTGAACTATATTAATAACACATAAAATGATTATCGTATGCATATTTTTAAAATCTAATCACATCTCAAAGTGTTTTAGAGTGTTGTTTTCAAAATGCGTTTTACAACAATAATAACAATAAAACTTTTGCGCTACATTCATTCGATTCTCAGCTGATCTAAATAAATAAAGCATACATTATATATCATTAATAATTATAAATGTTACCAAAAACAATCTTTATCTTTCTTTCAGAGTTCGTAGTATGCTTCTTTCTCTTCGAGCATCACAAATATACAAATTTCCACATACATACAATTTTATTTTAAAATTCAAAATCAAAAACATATTATTTCATATAATGTTATATTACGAATCAATGTATTTGTTTTCCCTATCGCTATCTAAAACTTAATATTTAACTTAGATTAGTAAAGAAAATAATTCAAACCACAATCACATATTTTTCTGACGGTAAATCTTGGTTAGTCCCATAATATTTATTATTTCTTCTTTTGTCCGAATGTTCTCCTTTATGCTTATTAAAGTTTTAAATAAATTAGTTTATTTAATAAACTGTTTAGACGATCTTTAGTTTTAGTGTTTAATCCAAAATTATTAGAAAACATTTTATTTAGTTATCCCACGAAGCTTTTTAATGTTCTGGCGAATATTACCTCGGTGCTTTGATGCATCTTTATTTCTAGTTAAATTACAATTATTTAATAATTACGGTACCAATTGCATTTTCCATGGATCCAATTTTTATATATTTCTCTTCTGTAAGATATAAACTTCATTTTCATTCATTATTATTTTATAGACACTACTTCTGATCTTTAACTATTTTCTAGAGTATTTTCTCCAGTCATCTTAAAGAAAGCAATTCAAACTATTTCAATATTAAAATTCCTTTAGTCCATTTATTCTTATACGAATAATACTTATTTTTATTTTCCATTATCTTCATTAACTCTGCGCACAATGTCCTTTCATTGATTTTATACGCACGAAAACAGCTTTCATAGTGATACGCTATATAAACTATATCAACGAAGAATATTAACATATTTGGAATATTATAAAATTTACAACTTGGTTTTAAGAATCTATCCATTTTCTATTGAAAACTCCGATTATATTTTGATAGAATCCACTGGCAGGTTACTGTAAAGTTAGTGAAACATTACTATGAGAAACTTTTTTAAAATTTTATTCTAATATTCTTTTCGGATGATTTTTAAATTGTCAGTTGGTTTCTTTCAAAGATATTATTAAAATTATAATAAAATTGACTAATAAATTGAAGAAAGAAAGAAATTTTAGAGAGCTTAAAATTTTACCTCTGCTCTGGAGTCAACACATTTTTGTTCTCCCCGTTTATACAATTAGTTGGCGCGATTTTTTTTTTGTCTGCCAAGATCTATTTTTTTATTGGTCAATTCCTACTTGGATTGATAAACAATTTCTAAAGTTCTAAAATTATGACGTAATAGACTTAAATATTAACTCATTATTATTTTTAAATCAATTATTATCTATTATAATTTAATTACCTTTAAAATAATTTTGAAACAATAATTAATAGAAATGCATACTACTTAATTTTATTATGATGTGTGACAATTCTATCCAATTCTATAATATACTATTTAAATATTTTAATTATTAGTATTAATTTAAACCAGTACTTATACATAGAATATTCCAGACAGTCACGTAATCATTTCCAGTGTTTAGTCTATTTTTATCTGTCTGAATAAATTTGCTACTTATATTATCTAAAATAATTATATAAAATTTTGAAAAACAATTTAGAAAAATATAGAATTAGATACAATTCTCACCATCACAAGATTTATTATTAAATATATCATATTAAAAAATTTACTGCTTAATATCATCTATAATTTTAAATACTACATAATATTAATTTTAAAATTTTTTAGTAATTGACCGTTTATAACCATCATTGACCCATAGAAAAGGGCACAATATATATATATTACTGTAGGTTTTAATTACAAAAGTTTTTTTTTTTTTTACTCGTGGTCTACCAGCCATCTGATTGGTTATAGAAAAAGTAATACAAGATAGATTTGTTTACAATATTTTAAAATAATCACAGAGAAGATTAACTACATACAACTAATAGTCAGTCACTGGATAGTCTAGAGATTTATTTAGAATAATTAATTTCTAATGTTTAATTTTGCTTTGTATACAAATATTTAATATGACTAATAAATGTTTCTCCCATATTTTTATATTAACTGACATAAATTGATTTATAAATATCTAAAATAACTTTTTGTAGCAATATATATCGTATTCCATAAGTGAGAAAATTCAGTTGTCTTAGCTTCATTTTTAGAATGTTAATGTGTTTGTCTCATCAAAGATGCAAATGTAATATAACTACTAAATATATTTCATAAGTTCTTTTAATTCTATTTTCAGTCTTATAAGACATATCATCATCTCTGGCATATAATCATTTTTGTGATGAAAGATTATATACTTTGTTTTATAATTATTTAATGATATACTATACTGTGCCTCGACATTTTGCACTGTCTGTATGTCTGTATTTTTTTTTTACAAAAAAAAAATACTAAATAAGATTGTCGAAAGAGGGCGCTACTAGGTCAAGTGTTTGTTTGCACAAAAGATGGGATGATTGTGTTAAGAGGATTGTTAAGTGTTATAGTAGTAAGGAATGGGATAAAAGAATAGATTTATTAATAAAGAATAGGGAATTAGAGAGATGGAGAAATGGTATGGAGAGTAAAAAGAGTTTAAATATATATAGAAATAAACAGAATATTAGGTGTGAGTTAATATATGATAATAGTAAGGAAAGTAGTTTATTGTTTAAAGCTCGAACGGGATCTTTAGCTATAAGAGGATATACATGTAAATGGAAAAACATGGGTGATTTATTTTGTAAATTATGTAAGGAAGGAATAGAAAATATTAGACATTTGTTAATTGGATGTAAATGCTTGAAAACAGAAAGGGTACATATAATGGAGTTATGGAAGAATAAATATGAAAAAAGTGATTATACAGAAAGTGAATTATTGGTTTTTATGCTGGGTTTGGGGAAAAATAAGGGGAAATTAGATATTAAGGCTATAGAGTTGACAAAGATTATGTTGTGGAAATGGGATGGAGCAGAATATAGGAAAACCTAGAGTGGGGAATGGAAAATTAAGTGTCTAACAGGTTTATCTGGGCATAATTGCTCAGATATTCTTGACTTCATTTAAGGAGAAGCCACAATACATCACATCCCATCACATGAGAGATGCAAAAAGTAAAATAAAAATATTTGGTAGATTGCAGTTTATGGATGATAAAAGAATAGCCAAAATAGTTATTTAATTGGGTTACGAGTAAAGGGCAGGCAACAAGATGGGTGAGAAAGATAATGTGGTATGCAAAAGATTTGGATAAAGAATTTATAAAGGTATACTTGTACAAAAATGGGATAATTATGTTAGGAGGATTGTTGGGTGCTATAGTGGTAAGGAATGGGATAAAAGAATAGATGCATTAATAAAGAATAAAGAGTTGGAGAGATGGAGAACTAATATGAAGAGTGAAAAGAGTTTAAATATATATAGAAGTAAATGGAATATTGGGTGCGAGTTAATTTATGATAATAGCAAGGGAAATAGTTTATTGTTTAAGACTCAAACGGGATCTTTAGCAACAAGAGAATATATATGAAATGAAAAAATATGGGTGATTTAGTTTGTAAATTGTGTAAGGAAGGTGTAGAAAATATTAGGCATCTGTTGATTGAATGTAAATGCTTGAAAGCAGAAAGGGCACAAATAATGAAGTTATGGAAGAATAAATATGAACAAAGTGATTATACAGAAAGTGGGTTTTTGGTTTTTATGCTGGGTTTGGGAAAAGATAAGGGGGATTTAGATATAAAGATCATAGAGTTGACAAAGATTATGTTGTGGAAATGGGATGGAGAAGATTATGGAAAAACTTATGTGGAGAATGGAAAGGAAAGATAAAGTGGCTAACAGGTTTCTCTGGGCATAGTTGCTGAGAGATTCCTGACTCTGTTCAAGGAGAAGTCACAATGCATCATATCACATCACATCACCAGATTGTGGAAACATCTTTGACAATCATGGTTATTTATTCATATATGAATAGCAATCACCAAATGTAATTTTGAAACCTAATCTGAGTCAGACTTAAATTCTATAAAAGGAATCCTTAACTACTTAAATAATGATTAAATTAAAATAAGCAATTAATTAAGGTTAAATTATTTATTATACTTTTTGTTTTTTATTTAACCAACAAGCTTGATCTATTCAATACTAACAAACTTATTTAATATATCTTTTCTCAAAGGAAACATATGCCATCACTTAATCTATGTATATTAAAAGTACCAAATAATTATGGAAAAAATATAAACTAGAAGTGAAACTCCAGGGTGACTTACTAATAAAAGTGTGCCAGATAGTGAGTGACACTCAAACCCTCTCTCGCAAATGTTAAATACCGTTCAAAACTTACTGGCCCTTTTAGATCGTGTAAACAATCTTTATTTTGATATAAATATATATTAGTAGTATAATAAAAAAAAGGTATTATTAGAAAAATAACAAAAGATATAACATTGATTAATTTGAGTTAGTAAAATAAACAATTAATAAAAGCCATAAAACCCTCTCTATTGTTGAAACTTATTTCTCTTTATAGTTAAGTGAATGTCTTTCGTTATTATATTATTCTATTATACTCTAAAAAAATATTTCTTGGAGAAAAGTTCATAATTACCCTTATGGATCAGTGTAGTTTCTTGATCCTGTGGGGAAAAGTTCATATATAAATCTTAATACAATGGTTGGCATGGATTCTCTGGTATTTCCATTTTGTCCAATTTCCTTGGCTAGCTCTACATGTTCAAATTTCCCTATGTTGGCATTTACGTTGGAAGTCCCAGGTGGTGATGGAAAAAGTTCTCCAAAAGGAAAATCTAATTATTTTTATAAATCTCTTAACTGCTACTTAAGAAAATTTTAATATACAACTATGCAATACCATTATATTAAGTCCACGATTTTCAGAACATATAAATATTAATTTTTATTGTCATTATTTTTTTCCCATTTAAGATATTTTTTTTTTGTTTTGACACGATTCATATTTCACACATCTGCGTGAAATCACTTATACCCTTTTTATATTAATTACATCAATAAGCTTTTATATATATATTATAACAGGATTTACCATTTTCCATATATATTTTATGCATATATGTAGTCTTGTACAATTGCGTGTATGTATATATAATGATACACGTATATGCGTAATGGTTTAAAAGAATATTTATTCTTAAATTATTCCATTTTATTGCCCCAGCATATTTATGAGCATCAATTTATGACCTCAAGTGCCAATCCCATATTTCTATAAGAATTATGCTGGGAGAACTGGAATACCAATATGGAAATGCCCCTGGACTAGCTCAGCTCAGAGCTGGTGGTAAAATTTACCGGCAGTAGATCTAACTCTCTTTTTTTTTTAAAAAAAAAAAAACTCATAACATAAAAACAAAACAAAAAAAAACCATTCATTTTATATACATTTATTAGCTATGATATTTACGTATGTATAAAAAAAAATATATTATTTACTTAAGTTAAATTAGTGTCTCTTTT
Organism: Epiperipatus broadwayi; assembly: GCA_028023455.1. Classification (NCBI taxonomy): domain Eukaryota; kingdom Metazoa; phylum Onychophora; class Udeonychophora; order Euonychophora; family Peripatidae; genus Epiperipatus; species Epiperipatus broadwayi. Next base: position 12,643 of record JAQFVV010015086.1, on the reverse strand, counting down.
CTCTTTTAAATCAAAGATTCATATCAGTTTTCTTTTTTTCTTTGTTTGCTCCTTTCTCTTTTTGCCAAAACTCCCACACACACAAATATGCTATTATATGTATTTTGCACCAAAGATTTAATTGGACTAATTTATACACTAATAAATTCTGTAGTAAATAGTTTGACCTTTCCAGGTAAAGAAAATAAATTTTTAAGTTCACAATTGTGTCAAATAAACAGTTTTCTCAAATTCGTGGAGTAAGCTTACTAAAAGTGACATATATAGATGTAATTAGAAAGAAAATACCTGGTTTCCCCGGGGAATTGATCGAATCCTCTTGGTGAAAATGGAATCTCCGGTCCTTTGTCGGTGAACGAACTTTGTTTTTTTTTTCTTTGAAGTTCGGGTTCCATGGCTAAAGTCTGTTTATTTATTTATTTTCTTTCTCTTCTGGCGATTCAATATTGTTGCTTATTGAGGCGAATTCTCCGGGTTTGACGTTCCTTCTCCGCTATCGGCAGCTGCTATACATTCGGGGGCAAAGGATTCGGACCCTCCGCACGTTGAAGCCTCTACCCCAGCCTGACCATATTTTATCAAAATGTATGTCATGTTGACCGTCCGCTTTCTTCTACCTCCAAACTTATACTCAAATAATAAATTTAATTTTTCTTTAATTATCAAACTTATCTTTCTTTTCACTCTTTTTTTTAATTATATTTCCATTCACATTCCATATGCCTTTGTTGGAATGTACCACAAAAGCTTTTTACACTCATTTCTTTCCAAATAATATTTAATTAGTATTAGACATTCCACGATTTTTATAATAATTACTTCCATTGTTCTGCAAAATTAGTCTTCCATCTTGATATTTAAAGTTCTTTTGTTGACTTAATATGTATATATTTAAAAGTTTATCAAACAAAATATTTTTTATTTTTATTTTGTGAATTTTTCATTTTTAATGGTTCAAAAATGCACTCACACATATACATAGCGATATGTGTAGCTGGGTTTGGCAAAAGAGAGAAAAAAATCAGAGCAAGTGTATAACCCCCCCCCATACCTCTTCTATGAGTTCTTTTTAATTAAAATAACTAAATCAATTCTGTACAACCACGCAAATGACCGTTGATTGTACATCAAACTGTAAATATTAATTTTGTTAGTAAAGTAATATATATATATTTTAATAATGCGTTAAGTATACGAATGTGTATTTGTCTAATTATCGCAACAGGGTTTGATTATACCTGCCCTGTTGCAATACCCCCCTCCCGGAAGCCTTCAAATACGGTCTATGTATTTGAATGGCTCCTAAATATCTATCCTCCACCTGCGAATATTACAATATTTTAATTATTTTATATAAATATTCAATATGTATGTACATACACACACATAAAACAATATTCACTCGCTAAGTCCAATTATATATTTTCTTATCCATTTCTTTTGGTTTCATTCCCTGTTCAGGATTCGGTTTCTCTGGCAGTCGATGTCCTTCATATGGATATTTCCACTTTGGCTTAGTCTCACTGTACCATGCTTTCCTGCCTTCTTCTTCTGTTCTGTCCGTTTATTCCCCATAATCATGAGTACTCATATCTATGGCAGCTAGCAATTCAGCCACTTCCTCAATAGACATCTTTCTCACCCCCAGCATCATCTGTTCTACCTTCATTGGCATGTTCTGCCTTACAATATGTATTATATTCTTTTCCGACAGATTATAAGTGTCCAGCATTCGCAACCTCGCCACCTGCTGATGGAAAAAGTGTGAATAGCTTTGCTGATCCTCTTCGGCATATTTTTCTTGCATGATCCGATGCCATATCAATTCCTGATGCTCCTCAGACCAAAAAGCATTCCTTATCTCTCGCTGATAGTCCTCAAAGGTTATGAGTTGCCGAAGAAGTGAGTTCCACCAAGATTGAGCACATCCCGTAAGGCTACCACATACTATCACAATTTTACACTCTCCTGACATGAGGTTAACGCTGAAGTATCTCCTCAGGCTTTGCAAATGTTCTACGGGTGCCTCTTCCATCTGTCCAGCAAACTGCCGAACCTTTAAAAATTGGTTTATATTAGCTGGTGCTGCCGCATATTTTACCAACTTGTCGGATTTTTCCGTGGCATCTCTTCATTTTACCTGAACCATTTTCTCTTGTCTTTCCCCCATATTGTCATTTATTTCCTTCTCTCATGGTTTTTCTTTGTCTATGTTCGCCTCTTCTTCCCCCTCTCCGTTGCTATTCTCCTTTGCTATTCCCACCTTCCGTTCCAAACTTTCCAGTCTTTCTTCAAATTTCTGAAATTTCGATTCTATATTTTCTAATTTTTCTAGAATCAACTCCAACATCTTACGTACCTCTCCCTTTTCTTTCCCTTGTTCCTCCATTTTATTTTGGGATCTTGTTTTCATGAAATTTCATTAAATTCCCCTTTTTTTCTTTTTTGATATATACTATATTTCTTTCCTTTCTTTCCATTATCTACGTGCTGGGTTCCAAAGCCCCAAACCCCCAAAGCACAGTGCTACCTCCTTCCTGGACTTTCTTATGCCTTCAATATTTCTTAAGTATATCTATTTATAATTCTACCGTCGACCGATCGATATTTCCCTATGTTATTTCGACTTACTCTTGTTTTTCACTTTTAGAAAACCTCGTTTTGAAAACTAGTACAGATAGACTATTGTTATTTCAAAACCTTCATTTCAAAGCTAGTTTCAATTTCTGAAATTTTCAAATGATTATAAAAGCAAAAAGTGAAAAATATATTAAAAATCCTAGCTACTGTGTGGGTGTAAATTAAATATAATTCATTTCTCGAATTTCTTTTAAAACGACATTAATTTAATATATATATATATATATAAATTATTTTTATCTGGTTATGACATCTTATAGTAATAAGTGACAGAAAGCCAAATAATTATTTTGTATCTAATTAAAATGGATTAATTATAAAGGTTAATCACTTAAACACTCGTTTCCTTTTTTCTTTAAAATATCTGTATTACTTTTTTTTTTCTTTTTTTAAAAAAAAATCAATCGCGAACAATAAAACATTTACGTTCGTTATTTACAACAACAAAAAAATCAATAACAAACTGAAAGTTCTTTAAAAAAACACCCAGTCTAACCTAAACTGATTACTTTATGAAACGCTTTTATCTTCTGCACTCAGTTGGTATTTTTCATATAGCCTAAAAAGTTTTTTTTTACTTATAAAACTCAATATTAACTACATCCAACTCTGCCAATATAATATAACTTCCGTTATTAGCTAAAACAATAATGATCTGACAAAACCGATATGTATACATTTATTTACTTTCTCGAAAAAAAAATCATGCTAAATTCTTTCATATTTTTCTTTCCCTCATTGACCTACTTCTCTTCGATGTCCTTTCGTTGGGTCACCATTATAACGGGATTTACCATTTTCCATATATATTTTACGCATATATGAAGTCTTGTACGATTGTGTGTATGTATATATAACAATACACATATATGCATAATGGTTTAAAAGAATATTTATTCTTAAATTATTCCATTTTATTGCCCCAGCATATTTATGAGCATCAATTTATGACCTCAAGCGCCAATCCCATATTTCTATAAGAATTATGCTGGGAGAACTGGAATACCAATATGGAAATGCCCCTGGACTAGCTCAGCTCAGGGCTGGTGGTAAAATTTACCGGCAGTAGATCTAACTCTAATTTTTTTTTTTTTAAAAAAAGAAACTCATAACATAAAAACAAAACAAAAAAAACCATTCATTTTATATACATTTATTAGCTATGATATTTATGTATGTATAAAAAAAAAAATATTATTTACTTAAGTTAAATTAGTGTCTCTTTTCTCTTTTAAATCAAAGATTCATATCAGTTTTCTTTTTTTCTTTGTTTGCTCCTTTCTCTTTTTGCCAAAACTCCCACACACACAAATATGCTATTATATGTATTTTGCACCAAAGATTTAATTGGACTAATTTATACACTAATAAATTCCATAGTAAATAGTTTGACCTCTCCGGGCAAAGAAAATAAATTTTTAAGTTCACAATTGTGTCAAATAAACAGTTTTCTCAAATTCATGGAGTAAGCTTACTAAAAGTGACATATATAGATGTAATTAGAAAGAAAATACCTGGTTTCCCTGGGGAATTGATCGAATCCTCTTGGTGAAAATGGAATCTCCAGTCCTTTGTCGGTGAACAAACTTTTTTTTTTTTTTTTACTTTGAGGTTCGGGTTCCATGGCTAAAGTCTGTTTATTTATTTATTTTCTTTCTCTTCTGGTGATTCAATATTGTTGCTTATTGAGGCGAATTCTCCGGGCTTGACATCCCTTCTCCGCTATTGGCAGCTTCTATACATTCGGTGGCAAAGGATTTGGTCCCTCTGCACATTGAAACCTCTACCCCAGCCTGACCATATTTTATCAAAAATGTATATCACGTTGACCGTCCGCTTTCTTCTACCTCCAAACTTATACTGAATAATTAATTTAATTTTTCTTTAATTATCAAACTTATCTTTCTTTTCACTCTTTTTTTTAATTATATTTCCATTCACATTCCATATGCCTTTGTTAAAATGCACCACAAAAGCTTTTTACACCTATTTCTTTCCAATTAATATTTAATTAGTGTTAGACATTCCACGATTGTTATAATAATTACTTCCATTGTTCTGCAAAATTAGTCTTCCATCTTGATATTTAAAGTTCTTTTGTTGACTTAATATGTATATATTTAAAAGTTTATCAAACAAAATATTTTTTATTTTTATTTTGTGAATTTTTCATTTTTAATGGTTCAAAAATGCACTCACACATATACATAGCGATGTGTATAGCTGGGTTTGGCAAAAGAGAGAAAAAAATCAGAGCAAGTGTATAACCCCCCCCCCCCCATATCTCTTCTATGAGTTCTTTTTAATTAAAATAACTAAATCAATTCTGTACAACCACGTAAATGACCGTTGATTGTACATCAAACTGTAAATATTAATTTTGTTAGTAAAGTAATATATATATTTTTTAATAATGCGTTAAGTATACGAATGCGTATTTGTCTAATTATCGCAACAGGGTTTGATTATACCTGCCCTGTTGCAATATACATCATCAATGTATACCAAATCTGGCTAACTCATTTAATTAACAATTAAAAGCGAATTGCTTACAAATATCATTCAACTTTTAAACGCAAATTAAACTTTATAATTTAAATATAAAAACATATTCAATATATACTATTAAAAAAATTTTAATAGTAAAAATAACCAATATTTCATTATTTTGAAATAAAAATTTTATATCATAATATATTAATTCATACAAATACAAATTCTTTTTGACATCGACTCGCCAAAAAAAAGCGAGTCCATAAAATCTTAATAAATTTACAATTTATTGATTTCTAAATTAGTCTATCCCACCTATAATAGCAAAAACCGCACCTATAGACAAAACATAATGAAAATATGCAACAACATAATAAGTATCATGCAAAACAATATCTAAAGAAGAATTTGCTAAAACAACTCCAGTTATTCCACCAATTTGGTTAAATTACCAATATATGTTGTTCATATTTGATTATCAAAGGCTCATGTAGAGGCTCCTATTTCTGGGTCAATAATTTTAGCTAGAGTTTTGTTAAAATTGGGGGGTTATGGTGTTATTCGGTTTTCTATGAGCTGAATCAAAACCAAACACTCAAGCACTATTTCAAGCAAAATACCAAGTAGTAATCTCAAAAGGCTACTTCATAATTTATAGTTTTCGAATCCTTTTAAAGTCTGAATTCACACTTATTTTATGTCTTTTTTAAACCATAATTTGCTTTTAATCCCATAGAAACATTCCAAATTGATGAGCATAATAGATAAGAAAAATACCTTTACTATCAGAAGTCTTAACAGTAGAGTTAATTACAAAAAAAATAATCCATACTTTTTTTTCTTTTCTCCCACCCCCCCCTGTCCACACACACACAAAAAACTTTTATTCAAAATTAAATTTCAAGATTTCATCTTAACTAAATACTTAAATTGAAGAAAAGCTGATTTCTTCAAAATAATTAAACAAAAGACAAAAAAAACCTTGGTTCTACAACTTCGGATGATCCATAGCACCTGATGGCGCTGTTTCCATGCAAAAGCACAGAAATATGCCATTTACAAGGCTGCTCATACATCTTACAGCCTGTAAACTGTTCAAATACTTGATATTGATGATGTCAACACTTTCCCAACATTGCTAGTGTGTGAACATTACCATCAACATGTTACAACAGTCTGTATAGACGTTAGAATTGAATAATCAACAGCGTATCATATGAGGGTGTCTGTAGTTGTAATGATGAAAAGTGTAGCAATACACAATCCAAACTTTTTAGTGGTAAACATAGTCTAATTTTGATGAGTTACTGCAAATTGTAACTATTTTGCAAACGTCACTACTTTTCTTGTTAGCTGGCCCAATTTAATAAATGAAGAGTGTAAATCATGATTTGGCAAACTTCATGCGAAAGTCATGCACTTTGCGAGATCGAAAAAGTAAAATGGCAGAAGGAAATTCAGAATTCAAGTTGTTGGATTTGCCTGCTACAGAAGAGGATGCAGTGGCCTTCCTTCAGCCAAAAAAAATTATTTTACCCATAGAGAAGAACTGTGTTTGTGGTGGGGTAATGACAATAAGGCGGTGCAAAAGATAGGAAATGGAATGCGAATTGTGTCAATGCCGTTGAAGGTCTGATGTACATAATGAGACCTGTTTTGAGTGAAATGTTTTTGTTTGTGTAGATATGAAATCAAAGCAAAATTTATTTTTCTCAAAATAAAATGTAAATACAAAATAACAAAAAATTAACCAGTGAAAGCGTGATTTAATCAAAAAAACTGAAATGTTTTAACAAAAAAAAAATGTAAATCCCAAAAAACAAATGTTTTTTTTTTTTTAAAAAAGTACAGTCATATCTATTTGTTTACAAATAAAAAAAAAAGGAAATGTTTTACAAAAATAAAAGAACAAAGTTATATCTATTTGTTTTTGCAATAAATAATAAGAAAATGTAAAAAATCTAAATCAGCCTGGTAATGTTATTTCTATTTGTTTTTGACTAGAAACAGCGCCATCGAGTGGTGTGGATGATCCAAAGTTGTAGAACCAAAACTTTTAAAATCTTATTTTAAAAAATATAATGTATACGCATTTTTACTAAATTATACATATATATATATATGAGAGGGCAGAAAATACCAGCTCAATACTATATAACAATTTTGCATTTTCATTCAAGTTATATAAAATAATTTCTTCCTAGTAGTATAATTTATTGCTGATAATAATAATTTTGTATCCTCTGCATAGCAAAATATGTTTGAATAATAATCCAAACAGGGGTCCTTAAACTTAACCCTGTGGTACACCATATTTAGACTTCAGACAATCACTAAACATTGTTAAGTTTTATTATTTGGTTTCTTTCCTATAGATAATAAGTTAATCTCTTCCAGTATCTGTCAATCCAGCAGGAGAGAGAGAGAGGCAAATGAAGTTAATCACGGGAAATCATATCAATGTCTTTTATTTGAACTAGGTATAAACATAGTTTTTAATCCAATATGATGTGATTTTGAAAGATACTCCACATTATTGCTTAATACACTTTTGATGATCTTGATAAAAACTCATATTGTTTCATTGCTTTATAAGCTTAAAAAATGTTTGAAATAGCAGACAGAAGTGCTATAGAACCATAGTTTATTATATTACCTTATTCATCATTTTTGAAGATAGGTGTTATAATTGCAATTTTAAACATTCTGGAAATAAAACATTTTTAAGAGAAAAGTTAAACAAATAATGCAGCATAGACTTCAACATAATTAAATTCGCATTATAGATTGAAGTTGATATTCCATCCTCATCTGCGTTTTTTTATTATTATTGATATTTTATAATTTTATCAACTATTTCATATTTTGGTATAAACAGACAAGTCATTGTTTCTAAAATACATTTATTCATTATAAAAGAATCAATATAATGTGATTTGATAGTTTAAACAAAGTAATTGTTGAATGTATCAACAACAATCTTCGGTATTGTTCTGATCTATAGTGTCAGCCGCTTGATGGCATTGATGCTAAGCAAAAACACATTGATGGAACGTCAGGCAGCTGACATGGTAGAATAGAACAAAAAACATTTAGAATAATATTATTAGCACTAGTTTTTCTATGGAAGAGTATGTTTCATCATATGAAATATATTAACAAATATCCAAAAATGTTTACTTTAACTTGTTTTAATATATTCCCTTTCATTTTAAAAGTAATTATCTTAGCTCCCTCTCATCACTTTTATTTATGTCTTTATTTTTTATAATAAATCTTGCTTTCCTAAATCAGTCTTATTCTGCTCTATTTGTTTATATAATTCATTTCTGATATTAATTTTGTAAATAAGATCATTTGAAATTCAAGTATTTTTTTTTTTTGATAATGATTTATAGATATACTTTAAATGAATGGAGGATTGCTTTCTTCATAATATTTATAAATTCCATAAAAGTTACACCAACATTTTTTGGTGAATATGTATGATCCCACATTTGGATCTCAAAGTTCATTTTGAACTTAGGATGGGACAAAATTATGACATAATTAACTAGAGGATCCCTAGATATTTTTTCCTCTACAAGAATTTCTTAATAATCACTAATAAAATATTGTTCTACTTCACAAACAAAAAGAACATCCCATTTATTTCTTATAAAGATGATGTCAAATAAGGATGATGAAAACTTATCAAATGAGTAGGTTGAAAAATATATTGTTGAAAATCAAAAAAATGATTAAAAAAGCTCAAGTAACTGTGAACATGATCAAAATTATGACATCATCTATCAAAATGAAAAGATTTCTGTTTATACCTCAATATTTCTTTTCAATTTCTTCAGAAAGTCAAATATTTGCTGCTATACAGAACCAAGGTAGTATTTTTTTTTTTTATCAAAAATATAAGAAGTACAGTATGGCTATTAATATTGTTTTTGTTTTGTTTTTTAAATTGAAGGAGTTACACCTAAGTGTAATTTATAAAATATAACTCCTTCAGATCTTTTGTAAGTTTTGGAAAAATAAAAGAATTATAAACCTCAATGCTATAAAGATCCTTTTTATTTAAATTTCAGTTAATACACTTATATGAAATTCATAGTTTCCTATTTTAAGAAAAATCCAAAATTCATTAAAATATTTTCTAATACTTCTAATGCTCATGTGATATGCCTTAAATTTATGATCTTTTATATAACCATGTTATTCATATTCTTACATGGATGGTCATATTTTTGTCATAATTTTGTTAATTCATCTTCATACTTAATTCTAATAATTTTAATCCTATCATCTTTTCTCATGAAAATGTTACCATTTTTAAGAAATTCATATTTAAACTTTTATTATTATTATTATTATTATTATTATTACAAAATTACAAGCATGTTGAGGTGCTGGCAGGAGAAGCTATATCAAGTACTCTTATAAATTGATAAATAAACAAGTAAAAGCTGAGCGCTTTCAAAGCATGTTGCCTTATATTCATGTACATCTAATTCCATTTTTCTATGATAGATTGGATCCTGACAATTCTGTGTAAAAAAATCATGTAAAATAATTTGTCAGAATATCATGTAAACCAAAATGCTTTCCTACAGACATTCCTTCTTCCCCAGTTGCAAGACGATTTAAAATTTAAATTTTAGTGTGCAAAGAAATCACTTTCTTTTTATTTTTTGGAAGTGTATTATTTGACATTATATGAGAGCTATCAAAAAATATTTCAGATTTAATTAACAAAACACAGATTTGAAAATATGCAAATAATATATAACTTGCCATCTATTAAATTTTGACAAAATTAATAAATCAAATGTTATTTTACTTTTTATTAAATTTATTTAACATCAACAAGATACACCCTTTTAAAAAAAACTTAATGTTAAAAACATTAAAATTCTAACAAAACATCAACACTAAGAAGGCACTTCCTCTTTCAAAACAAAATGCCAAAAACATTAAAATGCAGACAAGCAAATTTTCCTATTTGCAGAAATATTGCCAAGAAAGGGAGTTTTTGAGCAATAATGGGAAATAAAGAGATGAAAACACTTTTTTATCAATTGAGATGATAATAACACATCTAAGTTGTTTTTCTTAGTATTTTGATTGATTGTGTTATTTCAAACCAATTCATGTAAAAAGAGAATTTCTTAAAAAAAAAAATGTTAAATCAAAATTGTTTAAAAAATGTTTGTATAAATTATTTGTAGTTTCTGGAGAAAATGTCAAAAACATTTAATTTGTGCTTTTTAGTATTTTGAAATAATTGATTTCTTATTACATTATTTACAAATGAGACAATAATATTTGAGTGCTTTTGTTCTAATTTGACTAGCATATCTTAATCGCTTAACATCTATTGATACAAAACAATAATGTCTCATTTATTTATGCAATTATATAAATTTTTATCATTATTATATTTAATTCCAACAATATCAACATCCTTGTTCAAATTTCATTGTTAAAAGTCAGAAATCTACTTCTTCAATCCAGTTATTTCTAAATCCTATTTTTTTTGCCAATATCAGTTTAAAAAGTAACATCATGCATTAATCCACCAAGCATCACATGATCACCATTTCTTATGCTTGCTCATAACTGTTATTAAAACAGACAAAATTCTCTGTACAGTAGGGATTTTATGCACAAGCCTTCTGGTATCCATTGATTAATCTGGCTTGCACTGAGTGGCACAGTGTATGGAGAGTTTTGCCTGTTTTAATCATGTAAATTAAGGATTTGAAAATTCATTTATCCAATGGATTTTATTAACATTAAAACACTATCTAATCTAGATAATATATTTAATTTACTACTTATTTCTTCTAATATTTTATAAATTGAAGAAAGATACCTAAATTCAGTATTACCTTCATTTACACGTTTTCCTCTACATTGTTTTTACATTTTCAACTTTATTTATTTAAAGATGGCATAAATTTTAAAAGTTTTTTCACTGAAAAAACTATATCGAAAATGAAAACTTTCTTTACAAAATGAGAAGGAAACAAAGTTACCACTAAACGGTAGTTCTTCAATATAATATCCACAAAATTTTATTTGCATAAATAAAGTTTTTATAAATGGATTACATGACCTCCACATTACCACATATTCTTGTGAAATAATATGGATAAAGATGTAATAAAAGACAAATGACTCTGAAGACGTATTTCATGCAGAAACAGCACACATCAGTTGGCCCAGGTAACCATCTCCCATATATATATAACTTTGTCATGTTTACAGTAATATCAATAAGCAAACAGTTTACACTTTGTGGTTAATTGTTCTAAATCAAAATATATAAAATGCACTAACACACACAAGCACATAAAGCCAAAAACAAATAAAGAAAAGTATATATTATTTTATTTTAATATATATATATTTAATCAGATGGCTAAGCGTTTTCAAGGATCAAAACCCTCATATTCATAGCCGTTTTGCATAAATTTATATCGCTCCTAATCAATTTCTTATATTTTTACAAAACGGCTATGAATATGAGGGCTTTGACCCTTGAAAGCGCTTAGCCATTTGATTAAATATATATATTAAAATAAAATAATATATATTTTTCTGTATTTGTTTTTAGCTTTGAGTGCTTGTGCGTGTTAGCGCATTTTATATATTTTGATTTAGTAATATCAATAGTAAATTGTTACATATAGATTTAAAAGTGTCTAACTTACTCTACCCACAACTTAGACACCATCCAATCTAGATAAATACAGTAACAATTCTCAATTAAAGATTAATATATCTGATTTTTCAATTAAACACACACAAATGGAATTTCTCTTTCTCATGTATCATATTTTTTTATAAATCTATTAAATAACTTCCACATCGCAAAGTTTTTAATATTTATGGAATTCACAAAAAATAATTTATTTTTATCTAAAATTAAAATTCTAGTTTATATAAAGGCCAGTAGATGGTAGCATTTAACAGAAGTAAAAAAAGAAAGAAAGCGTTATTCGATTAACAGTTGAAAAACATTTTATACTTCAAAATAATATTTATTATAATTTATAGTAGATAATAAATGCAATAAGCATAATGATATTCTATAATTTTTTTTTTATAAACTTTGATATCACTTTTTTTTAAAAAAAATCCTTTAAGAAGTAAAATATTTTTGCAAATTTCCCTCATGCTGAAATTAATAATAAGTAATTTTTAACACAATTAATAATAAATTGACAATATTTTTTTAAAAAGAATATAAATTGAAAAAAGTAATTTAGTTAATAAATTGAAGAAAAGGCTTCTTATAAGAAAAGAATAGTAATTTTTTTTCTAATTCATATAGTGTATTGATACAGTAAAATTAATTTAAATGAATGACATTTTAAAAGTTGCATAAAAATATTTTAAATATGCATGGATGTATGATATATATTGTGCCGGTCGGATTTGTATGTTCACGTAACAAGATCTAGCATCTAGGCAAAAGTACCTCGAATCCAATTGTGCGCAAGATACACAGGCC
>JAQFVV010015085.1:0-20804 GCA_028023455.1 Epiperipatus broadwayi | reverse complement strand
TTACATCAACATGACATTTCTCCAACCATTGCTTCCACTTTAATTTATAGGTGATCGAATTTGAAAAATGAATTCTTAATACACAATAAAAAAAATTACAATATATAAACTTTCAAATAAAAATGACAAAAGCAAATAAAAAATAATCATCATGTGAATCAAATATATAATTTATCTTGAGGAAACAAGCATTCAGTCCAAAAATGTTAATATCCATGGGTGATGTTCTTGTTCACCAACTCTGTTGTTATTTATATATTTCATGCTCCTTGATTGAATAAAATGCATATGAAATATTTCATCATGACTGTATATAAATACATGGAAGATGGCTGTACACCAGCATTCTATAAAACAGACATTTTGATGGAAAATGTTATCATATCATAATTTCATAATGACATTGAACTAGCATTAGAAAGAATCACAGCATTAGTTTTGTTACCCCAAATACATGATAATGATTTCTTTTATAAACTGTTTTTATAATGTCACTTACATATATATATATATATATATATATATATATATATATATATATATATATATATATATATATATATATATATATATATATATATATATATATATATATATCTTTTAAAACAACACATAATCTTTAGTAGTTTCAGATTTCCTTTATATTATTTCTATTATAATGAATTTTAGCTTCCAGAATAAATTAAGCCACTAGTTCATTTCTGCTAATTATAAATTAAAGTTTAACTTCTTGAAACCACAAATATTTAAATTTTACTGTTTTTTTTTTTAAATGCCAAATAGTTTTTTTTTAAAGAAAATAAAAACTTAACTTTTTTGCTGTCAGTTCAATTCTATATTTTCCAGACTCGAACACTACTTTCTGTCTGTTCAATTGTAGATTTTTGCAGTCAAGAGAAACAATGTCTTATCACTTACTTGCTAAAAAAACCTATTGTTACAACTTAATAAAAAAAATTAAATTATAAACATTATTATCATTTTTCTTTAATTTTCATTATCCAAACTCGATCATTTAACAACAATTTTGACCTCACATAAATTTTAATCTTTAATTATGACTGTTCTATAAGTCAATCAATAAGTATATTTAGTTAATGAAATTAAATGAATAAAAGAAGAACAATTAATTTCTAACAATAGATGAACATATTTGCTAACATGCATATACATTTCATGTGTGTAACAAATTTGTTTGCTTTCTCACAATAGGCAAAAAAGAATTAATTTCTCAAACACATTAGTTTGCATAATATGTTTATAAATGCACATACTATATTTGTATGAGCAAGTATCTAAGATATTTTATTTGCCTACCACTTGGTCTGAATTCTTAACATTGTAAAAGAAATTGAGACAGATGATATATATATATATATATATATATATATATATATATATATATATATATATATATATATATATATATATATATATATATATATATATATATATATATATATATATATATATCATCAACCATTATCAACAAGACACATATTGTGTAACTTGGATTTTAAGCAAGTATTAAAATGTTTACTAAAGGGAGGTTACCAATAACTCCAATCACCTTTAATTTATTAGTGCTGAAATAGAAAGAATTTTAAATCACCATAGACTGATTTGTTTTGATATCATGGCTCACCTTAGCTAGTAGGTAGGACTCCAGACTCTATATCTGAAATATCAACTCAAAAGAAAAAAAAAACTTATGTAATATGTTATTATCAATTTTAAAACCTATATTTTTTAGACATGTGGATGTCTTCAAATCCAGCCCCTTCAAACCAAATATTGATATTGGCCTGAACTGAGGTTAGTTCCACCAATAGATTAATATTCTCAGCACTATAACATCACAAAAGCCTTCAAGGTAACACTTATAATAATTAATAAAACCAAACACAAATTATATAAATTACTGTTAAGCTTGTATTAAAATGTTCACTAGAGGAAGCTTACCAATAGTTCTAATCAAGCATTAATTTATAAGTGCCAAAATATTTAAAAATCAGAATCTTTATTGAAATCTCTGCATCTCCAGATCAATTGATTTCCAGCTTATGGCTAACCTCTGTGAGGAACTAGGGCTCCAGATACTAAATATAAATTACCAACTCAAAGGCAGCACATATCTAATAATTTACTATCACGTTGAAAACGTGAAATTTCCAGACACATAAATGTCTTTAAATATAATTCTACAAATCAAATAGCTATATGAGTCTGAACTTAGTTCATTTTTACCATATATTAATAGCTTAAGCTTTTGCGATGTTATATTCTTGAGGCTATTAATATATGGTGAAACTAAACTGAGTTCAGACTCATATAGCTATTTGGTTTGTATGGCATGATTTGAAGACATTTATATGTTAAAAAAATTATGTTTTTACATTGATAGTAATGTTTTAGATAAGTGCTAACTATTAAGTTGGTATTTTAGCTACAATTTCTAGAGTCCTAGCTCCTCAATGATGTGAGCCATAAGTCTGAATCCAATTGGGCCAAGGATAAGAACATTCTGATAGAGATTTTGAATTATTAAAGCTTGATTGAAGCTAATGGTAAATTCCCTCTAGTGAACATTTTAATACAAGCTTAAAAGCAACTTACACATTTTGTGACTTGTTTTATTAATTATGATAAATGTGCCCTTGAAGACGTTTCTGATGGAATATTGTTTAGGCAGTTAACATATGGTGAAACTGTACAGAGTTCATATCCATATAGATATTTGTTTTGTAGTACTATTTGTTTTGAATGGCTAGATTTGAAGACAATTTGTGTCTTTTTATATTATTATACATTTATCCTTGAATGTTTTTGTGATGGTATATTGCTGAGGTTATTACTATAATGTAAAACTGAACTGAGATCAGACCCATACAGCCATTTAGTTTCTATGGCTAGATTTGAAGGCATTTACTTGTCTACAAAATGTAGGTTTTCAAATTTATAGTAACATATTAGCTAGGTGCTGACATTTAAAGTTGATATTTTATATGTAGTGTCTGTAGTCCTAGATCCTCACTGAGGTGAGCCATAAACTAAAAAATCAAATAGTCTGAGTATAAGGACATTTTAATAGAAATTTTGAATTATTTCTCTTTTGGCACTTATATACCAAAGCTTGATTGGATCTATTGCTAAGATTTTTCTAATAAATGGGTGTTAAATTACCCATTGTAACTAATAAAATATTACTAGTTAGCCATTATTATAACTATATAAATAAATATTAGTGATTGTCACTGAATAGAATTGATAGTGACATCAATATAGTGAAATTATATTTATCTCCAATAATATATTATTTCAACCAATAAAAATCCCTTTTTCTCTTTTCACATATATAAAAGACATTCATAGTTGCACAGTGGCACTATTTGTAACTAATTTAAATATCAATATAAAATATCATCAAGCTTAAAATAGAATCAAATGCTTATTTCTCTTTTCTTCAGTTGACTTATATATCAGTATTTTACCTTGGCAACACTAGAGTTGTCTATACCTAGATAAACTCACATCATGTACCTGGTGTTAAACCCAACTGGTACAATATCCACAACACATGCACATGTATGAAAGGAAAATTACATCCTTAAACTTTAGTTGCAAAAATAAATAAAAAAAATAGATTTTTATTATCATAACTTCTCATTTAATATTTTCACAGGTGTTACCAGTTCAGTGTAAGCACTATAGATTATCAAATTTATAGATTTATCAGATGATTGATGGTAGTCATATCTCTCTCTATTTATCTCACAAACAATATAGTGAGAATCATTATTTCTATATATGGCCATTAAACTCATTTATTTATTCTATTTATTAATAATAATAAAATGATAATGATGATGATGATGGTGTTGATTATGATACTATCCACAGCTTTATAACTAACTCACAACATAAAATTTATATTTTATAAACCTATATTTATTTATTTAAAACATCAAATTTAAATTATGACCTAATGATTAACATTCATTAGTGATGATGAATAATCATAATTGCCAAGAATATGAATAACTCTTAATAAAGATATACACCTCTTTTAATAAAAAAAAAAACAAATTAGGTTTTATTACTGACTGATAAAATAAACACAATATTAAAAAAAGGCACATAAAAAGTTTATAAAAATAATACTGATAAATTGTTCATATTTTACATAATAATATCTAAAAATGCTAAAATCTTTCCCTTCCGTTTAATGGCATATACTCAATACCCATGCCATAAAAGATATTGTGGGCATATTATAAGTAAAAAAATTATATCCTAAAAAAACATTTCATTAAAAAAATAAACATTCTATGCATGCACACATTCACCTCTTGTGTATAACTTATATATTTTCATATTTATAAATTTAAACATAATATAAAAAAAGAAATGATTAAATAATGGTTAGTCAGATTGTGAACAGATAAGAGCATTTACAAAAATAAGCTTCAAATTACCTATCACCCATTTTATCAATGGAGGTAACAGACCATTTTTTTTAAAAATTATTCAACCCTCTTAATGATAACAACTTTCTACCAACTTGTGACACTTATACTTAACAAACATACACATGAGTAAGTATAATTATATTACAATGTGCATGTTTATTTTGATTCCCATTATAAATAGAATATTATTAAACCCTTTTAAAATACTATAAACAATATTTGTCATAATATTGAATTAATATGCAATAATACATTTTATAAAAATAAATACACACATAAATGATTAAATGCAATAATTTAAGCATACTTAATTCATGACTAAACATTATTACTGAAAATATTATTCAAGTGATTTTCTATTAAGGTTCACATATTTAAAAAAAAAGAAATATAAAGGGGTTTATTATTAACAGATTTGTTAATAGTTACTGATATATAAAAATATAATTAAAACTCATATTACCAAATTTTCTTTGAGGCACATATTTATCAAGATTTTAAATTCAGCTTGTTGATGATATTTTAAACTTTGACATCAGCCACACACCAATCTGTAACATGCGTACATTTATAAATTACAACAGTTTACTGGAACAGTCCTTTTTTCATTGGCTTGGAGTTTCAATTCTTTAACAGTGATGATGATGGTGAAATAGTTTGCTTATATAGGAATCAGTGGCACTGGAATTGTTTTGTCATTTCTTTTCAGCATATTTTTAATAGACTATAAATATTTGCAGTTATTCATATGTTTCATCATTCTGCTTAGATTCAAACTCAGCAGTTGGCATAATTGAAATAGCATGTTTCACAAAAATTAGCAGTTTACTTCTTATCATTTAGATTTAAAAACACTGATGAACAATTAGTTTTTTTTTTTTTTTAACAATCAGTCATCAGATGTATAATACTTTGGGTTCAAACTCTTCAGATGTGTATCTTAGCCTTGGATGACCATATTGCCCTTAACAAATATATATATTTTGGCCACCATTGGACATAAAAAGCATTCAAAAATTTTCAAAATAATGCTGATTTCTGATAACAATCAAGTCTTATTTTTCCCCACAAATTACTTTATTATCCTCTTAAGCAATTGTAATATATCTCCCATCTAACAAACCTATTTTCAGTTTTTTATACAAGTTAATCTGTCATATGACATCAGTTTTTTTTCCTACCAGAAAAATATATGGTTCACATTAATTAAACCATCGGATTAAAATTGACAATTTGTTTAACTTTATTGTTGATTAGAAATCAAAAATGTTCTGGGGTTTATCAACTTGAAAGCAGTTGCCTCTTTTCTCATGTCTAAAATTTGACCTCTATCTATATACACATTAATCTCTGATATAGATAATATCAGCTAAACATTATTGTGGATAAACCAAGAATAATTGTTCTTAGATAATTTAACTGTTTAAACAATATATATATATATATATATATATATATATATTTATATATATATATATATATATATATATATATATATATATATATATATATATATATGGTAGTTATGATTTACGCCACATGTGGCCATGGGGTAACACCACACTACCATCAACAACCAGTAAGAAGCCTACAAGTGATAAATAAAATTTTCAAAAATGGCTGAAATCGTCGATGGAAAAAAAAAATTAAAAAATCACACTAAAATCATCGATGGGAAACAAACACGAAAATCATAAAAAAATGCCCAAGGCAATCAAACAAATATATCAAAAGTACAACTTATAAAAAAAAAATTAAAAAATGAAAAAAAGACACTCAAATCATAAAAAAGAAATGCCAAGGCAAACAAACAAATACATCAAATGTACAAATTATAAAAAAGAGAATATACCATAAAATTTAAATAAAAAAAACAGATATTGGTGAAAATACCCCCCCCCCTCAAATCAACAATTTGTCACTTCTGAGGCAATGTATATCAAACAAATACATTGAAAATAAAAAAGCACAACAAAGCGCTATAAAATTCAAATTAAAATAACAGAAATGGTTGAAAATAAAAAAACAAACAACAAATAGACAAATTGAAATGACTAAATCAAATAAAAAATAATGGAGGATCACAGGAAAATCGAAATAGACAAATATGGAATGACTAAATCACACAAGTCATCGATGGAAACAAAAATAAATAAAAAAAATCACCCCAAAACATCAATGGAAAAATAAAAAAGCCCTGAAACAAGGAAAACATATAAATGACACCCCCCAATAAAAAATTCTAACAAAAAGTAAGTGAAACAGACAAATTGAAATGACTAAATCACACAAATCCTTCTAATATAAACATTTAAAAAAAATCAAGAAAAGACCATGAAATTCTAATTAGAGCTACATTAGTAAAACTATAATGTAAATGTCTAAAAAAGTATTGAACCTGACTTACTGATAATGGAGGATGGTGTAGTTTTCAAAAAAATATACTAAATTTCATCAGTTTAAATAAAGAAATAAAAGACTTTCTAAAAAGCAATAACAACATTACACCAGAGAGGTTCTAATTGTCTCCCAAAACTTTATCAAATTAATTTTTTCTCTGGTTTCAAATTATGTAAAAGCATCAAAAATAAGTACTTTTAAAAAAGATTCTAAAGCATTAATTAATATATATTAAAAGGAAATAATAAATGTACACAAGAACTTATATTTATCAAATTATTTATATTCTGCTTTCAAATTATGGAAAAGCATTTAAATATTTTAAAAATAAATTTAATGAAATCTTCAAGAAAAATTCTTACCAAATTTTTTTCAAGGCAGACTTGTAGCAGGTTTTTTCAGTCTTTTTGCAGCCCGTAAGTAATAACATTGAAATTTTCCCACCTCATAGATGCCAGAATATTTGATGAGTAGGCACTAGATAGGGATTTTATGCACAAGCCTTCTGGCATCCATTGATTACTCTGGTTAGCACAAGGTGGTACTACTATATGGGGAGCTTTTTGCCTGTTTACAAACAGTTATGTGCTAGCATGAGATGGTGATAATGTGATGTTTAGTGGTTTACACAAATCCTGCCTAATAGGATAATGGTGGCTATGGTTGTTTAAGTGCCAAAGTCACCACAATGTATGGGAGCTGAATTGAGTTCAGACCAATATGACTATATAAGATATTTGATCTTAGACTGAAAATATTGTGTTTTCAATTTCAGTCTCATAGT
Source organism: Epiperipatus broadwayi (assembly GCA_028023455.1). NCBI lineage: Eukaryota > Metazoa > Onychophora > Udeonychophora > Euonychophora > Peripatidae > Epiperipatus > Epiperipatus broadwayi. The sequence goes on along the minus strand of JAQFVV010015085.1, from coordinate 13,151 downwards.
TTTATTTTGAAGTAGAGATAAAATGTGGTTGCTGGAGGGCTGCATTAGATCTAAGATCTTGGTGCAGTGCTCTCAGATCCAAGGCTCCTCACTGATGAAGGCCATAAGCCAGAAACTAGTCTGTGGATATTGGATGAGTATGCACTAGATGGTGATTTTATGTACAAGACTTCTTGCATCCAAGGTGGCACTACTATATGGAGAGTTTTATCCCTGTTTACACACAGTTATGTGCTAGCATGAGATAGTGATCATGTGATGTTTAATGTTTTAACACCAATGCTGCCTAATAGGATAATGGTGGCTATGGTTGTTAAAAAGCCAAAGTAACCAAAATGTATGGGAGCTGAATTGAGTTCAGACCCATATGACTATATAAGCTATTGTGCTTAGATTGAAAATATTATTGTGTTTTCAATTTCATTCTCATAGTTTTGTAGTGAAGTAGAGATAAAAAGTGGCTGTTGGAGGGTTGCATTAGATTCTAAGATCTAAGTGCAGTGCTCTCAGATCCAAGGATCCTCACTGATGAAGGCCCTAAGCCAGAAATTAGTCTGGGGATATTGGATGAGTAGGTACTAGATAGGGAATTTATGCACAAGCCTTTTGTCATCCATTGGTTACTCTGATTAGTAAAAGGTGGCACTACTATATGTAGAGTTTTTTGCCAGATTACATAATGTTTGTTAATAATGAACTGTTGACTTTGCAGCTGGTGAGTCATGTGGTTTGATATAATTAGTTCAATTATATCAATAAATTGATTGCACAGCTGAATTGTCAATAATAGTAAAATTTAATAAAAAATAGTTTCATTGATTTTAAGCCAATTGATATAAAAAAGTGTTAGTATTAAAGATGATCAGATATAAATATTAGGCCAGGATTCATTCAGGGGGCTACCTTATTTTTATTTCTACATGTGGCTAAATCCTGAAATTTTCTTTAATAAAAGTTGTAATTTTTTTAAAAAAAACTTTATTATTTTAAAAGTAAAAGTATGATTTTTAAAACAATTATTAAAATTGTCTTGAAGGTATGGATGGGTGAATTTAAAAGGTAACCATTTTCTGATATTCAAATTTCAATTGGAACATGACATTATATTAAAAAAATGTTTGAAGGAAATTTAGTGTCTCTTATTTCATGTGCTTCTAGTCTGTTTTTTTTTCTTTATTTGAAAGTAAAACCAAAATTAAAGCATAAATTATTAATTATATATATATATATATATATATATATATATATATATATATATATATATATATATATATATATATATATATATATATATATATATATATATATATATATATATATATATATATATAGACTACACATTCTGATGCACTGAACTATTATAGCTGTAGAATACTTAGTCTTTATCCTATTAAATTTTAAAATATACATGAGGAAGAAATTAAAATACATTGATAATTTTTCAAAAAACATTATAATGAAAAATGTGTTAGCTTCCTCATAAATTAGAATTGACTTTAAATTTGATGCTTCATTATTAATACCTGATATATACATTCAAATATGCTCTTACCAGAATAATGGTTATTTCTAAAAATAAATCTAGAAAAGAAAAATATATTATATTAAGATAAGGAAGAATGAACTATATTTGCAAAACACTTTGTAATTGAATGTAGACTTTCGCTAGTGTCCATCTTTATAATTTATTGTATATGAAATAGTAATTATCTTATCCTGGAAATTATTGGACAAAAATATTTTAAGCTATATTTAATTAAGGATTATCTTAGAAAATACTGATTAATTAAAAAGTTATTACTTCTACCTTGAACTGAAGTGGAAATAATTTGTTTTAGATAAATGCAAATAGAGGAAAATATGTATTTTAAAATAGAAATTCTGATTTTATGCCCATCAGTAAGAAAATAAGTTATTTAGAAACAAAACTTCAAAATAATCTACAAATATTAATAATGAACTCGTATCTGTCAAATACATTGTAAATTGCTATATTTGCCATTACTTATAAGTAACTTTGTGACAGTTAATCTTAGCTCATAAACCAAGGAACATCTTTAATTATAAAAGAAGTCTACTCTTGTGTTTAAAATAGGAAAAGGAAATTTGTTTAAAATAAAACACATCTTTAAATATTATATAAAAATATAATAAAAAAAACTGTATTTAAAAAAATGTGTTTGCCTAAAAGAAAATAATAGAATTTAAATAAAGCTATATATTATTATTCTGCATTTGAACCTGGGATCCTACAAAAATGTACTCAGCTGAAGAATTTATTTTCCAATGCCAGCCTATTTTATTATTTTAATATTTAAAATTATCTTTAAAGATAAAATAAAGTGAAAGTTTAAAGAACTATTGAACATTTTTGTTTTGGAAATCATTACCATGTTTATAAATATTTTGACTGAAGCTTCAAACTCGGATAGATAAATTATCCTGAATAAATTATCTACATATTTTAAATGAAAAAAAAAACATTATGGAGCTGAAATATGAACTTGAGTTACAGTATTATTTTTTTTTATTGTCTGTTTTATTGGTTTTTAAAAAAATGAAGCCATAAAAATATTTATGCTATATATTTTGTGTAACACTTTTTGCATAAATATGTCAGGTAAACTAGTGTTATAATTTTAAAGCTTATTGGGTTTATTAGAATGAGAAAATATTTTGCCAATCTTAGGTCAATTTAGTTTATTTATTAAGCATTTCACAAGGGAATATCTATTACATAATTTCATTTACAGAGATTAAAATATCAATCTTAGTTTATTAAATGTGGGATGTTTCACTCAGTTTTATTTTAAAGCAGCCAAAGAAGTTTATCAGAGAGTTTCCATTCATTTGTTTTATGAGTGCTATAGGAATAATAACTGTAAATATTTTTATATGCATTGAGAATTAATATTCTTGCATTTAATTTGCATTTTTTTAAAAGTCCACTAGTCATTATAATTTAGTATTGAATATTTTATTATGTGTGCATTGTACCTTGCCTAGAATTTTATATGCATTTAATTTTAGAATATTTCCTATAGTAGTCACTTGACACAGTTTGCTCTGTTGGTTCAAACATTGAATATACATTTTGTATTTTTAAACTTCTTAGGAATAACTTAGTTAATCCAGGTGAAGTATATATCTTGCTATTAGTTAGTAATTGTTAGCCTCATAGAGTTAGGCTTAGTTAATAATTTTGAGTATGCTTTATGGAGTAGACAATGTCCTCCATCCTTATTGTATTGTATTTCCATGATTTGATAGTGCTTGTGCCCATAGAGGGTTATTGTATTGTATTTTTCAGTGATGATGATCACATTTATAAGCATTGAAAATCCCATGAGAGAGGATGATTCTTTCCTGGTGCATCTTTCTTGTTCCCAGATATGCTGTAGACAAAGTCCATGTATCTTAAGTTTTTGCCTCAAAGTTAGGTATTTTTGAACTCCACCACATTCTTTTCCAGCTCTGAGGAGCTTATCATTTTGATAGTTTAGCCTATCATCCATGATGACTGAATGCTAATTCCACAACAGTAGGTGTTGTTGCATTTGTTTTAGATTAGTGATGAAAAGATATATGTGTTTGAGGAACTTTGTTTCTTCAGGTAGTAATAGCTATTTGTAATGCTTGTAGGTATATCAATGTTTGAATTGTGTTGATATGATAGTTCTATCATACACAAGCTAACCAACAATAAGTTCTATTTATTTTTGAGTATGTTAAGTATATGCATATAGTATAAGTGACAATTCCTACATACTAATATTTATATTTTCATCCAGAGTTTCACCACCACTAGATTTGTAAGTCTGTTACATTTTTTTTAATTTTAAAACATTGAGGGTAATAGTTATATGTGGACTAAATTTATTTAAAAGAGTATAACTGATCTCTGATGAGTGAATGACCCATCACCTAATTTAGTTTAATTTTAAAATTAGTTTAGTTTGATTTAAATATATCACTAGCTATAATATTAGTTATGTCAGTGTAAATAGTGATGATATTTTTCAAAAATATGCTGAATATGCTTATTCCAGCTTAGCATTTGTTAAGCTCAGGATTATAAAGTTAAGCTTAGGATTTCAAAGACAAACCCAGTTGTGTGTGTGTTATTCTGATTACTAGAAGACACCATAGTGTTATGAATTATTTTAATTAAAAATTAGAAGTGTGCTTATTAAATACAGACAGTATAATTAATGTTTAAGATTTTAAAATCTCTAATTGTTTAAAAAAGATTAAAATTCAGTATTGAATAGTCTTTGCCTGCTATTATGTATATTTATATTATTTTATTAGTTTATTTAGAGGTCGCTACCTTCGTATTTTTCAGACGCTTATTTCTAAGGTTACAGCCTTAGTAAATTATTACTTAGAATAAACAATGTAAAAGATTTGTAAGATGGATCTACTTAAAAACAGTAGCTAAAGAAGTTGTGTACTAATGTAAACCAAATAAAGTTTTCAAAGGTCAAAATACTTGTATTAGGTCCCAGCGCTATATTGGCAATGTTTGTATCCATTTAAATTATAAACACTTTCTTACTGTTCTCAATAAATTAACTTATTATTTTTTTTTTAAAAAAGGTTTTAATTTTGTTTGTTTTGCTTTTATATGGAAATATTATTGTCTTGGATTCCAAGTTCACAAAATCTTAAGTTTCCAAAGTGTATTAAATCTTCAATTCAAAAGTTCACAAATATATCATAAAGTTAAGTAAATATATTTGATATTGGTTTCAAAATTATAAAGTTATGCTAAAGTAAGTGGTTCTTAGATTGAATCACAATAACAGATAATTACAATTATATCAGATACTTAGTTAAATGCTTAATTAAAAGTTTATTCTTAAATTATCGGTATATCTTCTCAGACTAAAGTGTATGCAATATGAGATTAAGAATATTAGTGTGTCAGAAGAATATTTATTTACTATTATTTTAAATGCTGCACATTATCTTATATTAACTGCCCATTGTCTATCATTATTTTAAACATTATATGTCCAAAGAATTTTAATCCATCTGCATTTGAGGTCATGAGTAGGTTGTCTGTGAGTATAGGAAAGGCATAAAAAGTACCCTTGCTCTTTTCTTTGCTCGAGTAATGTCTTGGATAATAGGCCATTATTAGTTTAAATAGAAATTGATTCATTAAATTTGAGAATTAATATTTGTCTTGTTTATTATTCTAAGATTGAACATAATATAGTTATTCTATGATCAGCGAAGATATCACTCATTTGTTTTATTCACCCAGCAATTATTTTATAGGCAATTTAAACTTTAATTTTGCACAAGAGTTTTAGTCTTAGAATCCCTGAAATTATTTACACTTGTTGCCTTGTTAGATATAATTTAGAAATATAATATTTTTCAATCAAGGTATCATTTATTCTTATTCAGAGTATGTGGGATCTGTTCGTAGGACTATTCTAATAACTATTAATTAATTACTTTAAATAATATTTTGTATGGTTTAGTAGAAGAATATTAATATGCCATAATAGTTATAGTTGAACTAGTATTGGATTTGGTCTCTATCAGATTCTACATCTCTGAATCATCATCTTTTTTTTAAAATTTTATTGTAACCCCACTGAGCTTTGTCATTAAGGGTCTTTCATTTCATTTATTTCATATCATTTCTCGCCTCTTTTTCACATGTCTTCTATCATCTCATCCATTTCAAATCATTTCATTTCTTCTTCTCTTTCCATATCTCTCCACCAAGTATTATTTCTATTTTATTTCATTTTCTCTCTCTTATTTTCAATTCTTTTCCTTCGTTTCTTTTCTTTATCTCTCTCATTTTCGTTCTCTTCTTTTTCTTTTTTCTTTTCCTTCCAATTTCTACCCCCACTTCTCTCCTCTCCTTCCTTTTGGTTACAATATATATATATATATATATATATATATATATATATATATATATATATATATATATATATATATATTGCTTCTCATTACATTCTCTCTACAACTGTATATTTATTTATCATCTATAATAATAATAATAATAATAATAATAATAATAATAATAATAATAATAATAATAATAATAATAATAATAATAATAATAATAATAATACATACATACACACATAAATATCTATATAAAAGATTTTTTTGTTTTAATTAAAGAATATATATGTGTGGAAATGAGAACACACACACACACACACACACACACATATATATATATATATATATATATATATATATATATATATATATATATATATATATATATATATATATATATATATATATGTGTGTGTGTGTGTGTGTGTAAATAAACAATATATATATATATATATTCTCATTTCCCACACATATATTCTTTAATTTAAAAAAAATATTTTATATAGAGATTTAAATAAGCAGTCGTAGAGAGAGAATGTAATGATAAGCAATATTTAATATATTGATTTACTATTTTTCATTAAATAATGTGAATGAATCAATTATTTTTATAGCACGATGTTTTATAAACTGTAAAAGCTAAACAGCATTAAGCTGTGCACATGCGCTTTGCAGATTTTAACTATAAATGACTGAATACAAACACTTCAAACACATGATAAAATCTTTGGGAAAAGACATCATTCATTCAAGCATGTAAAAGTAATTTAAAGTGATTATTTAATAACTTCACACTTTCACTTTCAGACACTTAAGATTTGACCATACAAAAAGCGTTTGGGTTCAAAAAAGATAGATGGCCACTTGGCCATTCTGTCTTTTCCCAAAGACTTTATCATGTGTTTGAAGTGTTTGTATTCAGTCATTTATAGTTAAAATCTGCAAAGCACATGTGCACAGCTTAATGCTGTTTAGCTATTAAATAATGTGTTAAATTAATTAACTTTAGTTTTTGTTAAAATAAAACAGATTGAAAAAAAGTGTAAAAGCAAGTGATCAAGATTAGTAGATAAAACTAGGCACATATGCAAAAGTGTGAAAGAAAAAGAATGCCTGTTTAAACACAAAACACTTTTACACATATTTCTAAGAACTGTAGATTACAAACTGTTTTTTTTAATGTAATCTGCATTTTAGATTATTTTAGATTGTCTAATAAAAAGAGATGCTTTGATGGGGTAAATAATTGTTGATTTTTTATTTGTTAATAACTTAAAATCATCTGGGTGAGATTTATTGCTATCTCAAGTAACAGTTATTTATGTTGGGGGATTTCAGTTTCTTTGATTAGAAATTCAAAATATAAAAACAAGTGAAATAATATTTAATAGGTCAGTTTAGTTTTTGTATTGAAGTGAGTGATCTAACAATACGTAGTTTTTTAAAACAATGTCAATCATTGATATTACTAATGGTCACTTCAGTTTTAGTATTGAAGTGAGTGATCTAACAATATGTAGCTTTAGAAAGAAAAAAGTAAATCATTAATTTTACTAATGGTCAGTACAGTTTGTTTTGAAAAGTGAGTGACTTAGCAATATGCATTTTTTTGTTTCTCTCTTTAAAAAAAATTAAAGAAGAAAAATGATTCTTGTTTTAAAGTAAATACAGAAGAAGATGTGCATATATATATATATATATATATATATATATATATATATATATATATATATATATATATATATATATATATATATATATATATATATATATATATATATATATATATATATATATATATATATATATATATATATATAAATAAAGCAGCTCACAGCATGATTAATATAAAGTTATTGAAATTCAATAAAAATGGTACTAATAAATAATTTTGTTATGAAGGAAATAATCAGGATGCCTTGTTAAAAATCACTGCTTCTGCTCCTTGAAATCTGACAGATTGGGTTAAATCACTAATATACTGTGGACTCATATACCGGTTGATAATACCCAAAGAATGGCCAAATTTAAAACCTGCCACAGATGTCATCTGATCATCATCTTTGACAAGAGAAGAAAAAAAAAGATGTATGAAAGCCATATATATATATATATATATATATATATATATATATATATATATATATATATATATATATATATATATATATATATATATATATATATATATATATATATATATATATATATATATATATATATATATATATATATAAAGCCAAATTTGATTAAACTATAAATCAATTTTTTTAGAGTTTTCCTCACATTCATCTAAAGTGTCTACAATTATTTTTTAATGGTAGAGACAAGCAAGTCAAACAATTCATCATTATCAAAAGTATCAGCAATAAATAATTTTAAAATTGTGGAAACAAGCAAGTCACCCAATTCATATTTGTTAAATGGTAGAAATAAGCAAATCCACCTGGTGACACTATATGTGAGGCAAGCATTCTGAAAATTCAAACCTGGAACATTTATAAAAAGTTACAATAATTGGTTAACTTTGAACTATCATTAACAAATCTTTTATTCTTACTTATTAAAAGTAAACTTTAATTTATAGAATGAAAGCATTTTTTCTTTTGATACAGAAAACATTAAGAGTTTGTTCATTAATTATGTTATTCTTGATAATACATGAAATACACACACACCATTTAAATTCATTAAACTTATTTTTTTCATTAGTTTGATTTTTTATTGTTATGTATTGTAATATTAAAAAATGTTTTTTTTTAATTATTATTATTCAACCTCTCAATATATGCTTGACAATGTTTATTTATTGTTATTTATTTTTGCTCAAGGTTGCAAGAATATTTTTATATGTGACTTATCTATTAATCCATCATATAGTGGGATACATTTTAAACATATATGTTGACATATTACCAAATGTGTGAGTGTATAACTGCTTAAACAAACACATAAAAAGAATAGGTTATGCATAATTAGTTTAAATATAGGAAATTGAAGAGTAGGGCTTAACATATGAATGTAAGTTGTTAAAAAAACACGCATTACCTAAATGTAAGTTGCATTTATGACATATAAGTAGTGAAAATTTTGAATAAGTATTTATGGAATAATTTTTTTCCTAATATTAGTTTAAGCCAGCTTATATTAAAATATCAAAAATGACAAACTTGTATATTAAGCTTGTTTGCTTATGCATATATAAAATTTTGTATTAATTATATATATATATATATATATATATATATATATATATATACATATAATTTTATAGATCGTATTTATATATCTATATATATATATATATATATATATATATATAATAGAGTCAATTGTACAGTTATTGATTTCATTTTAAAAGAAAGAAAAGAAAGAAGAATAGTAATAATAAAATATAATTATATATCTTAATTGGTTTCCGAGTTGTTATTAAAATATTGTTATATTTTTCTTGTCTTGATTCTATCATTTTAAATTATCATCATCATAGCTCACAGATATTAAAAATAATCAGCACTCACAAATATTAAGCAAGCACTCACAAAATGTTAAGCAAGTTACAATATTGATTTACATTTAAGTATTTGGGGATTAAGCTTTATGTCTAACCAAGTTTTAACAATTATAGGTTAATAATAGAAATCTAAAATTATGTTGTGCCCATGAGTTTTGATTATCCTCATCAAGGATGGATATCATATTATTGATTAAAACACTGTTTAAACATAGTACTGTACATGAGTTATGACCATCATCATCATTTGAATAAATTATAATCATTCAATCCAATGTTTAACATAGTTAAGATGTGTAGTAAATAGGGGTTTATAGAAAGTTGAATATCATGTCATTGTCACTGGTATTATTGAATCCTAGTTTTAACTATAAAAGTATTTTGAGTAAATAACAATAAATGTATATAAATGCTAGAGAGTTTTCTATTTAAATGCTGGCTTAACATGGGATGATTTTTGAAGAAAAAATGTGTATAAGTTTATAAAAGATAAATTTATTGTTGTGAGTTCATTATAAATCTATGGCTTGTATCATCATCATCATTATCATCATCATCATCATCATAATCTTTATATTATGATAAATAATTAAACTGAGTAACTAGTTTCATGGCCATCCACTTAAGTAATGGTCTTCACTATGTTTGTTTGGAAGCCATTAATGAGAGTATTTTTGCATTTGTTCATCAATATATGTTAACTGAGCTAGTAAGGTCTAGAAGAGTCATTGATATATAAATTTTGTGATATTGAGATCTTATGACTTTATTGACATGAGTAAAATATAAGAAGGATATTTTTTGATCATTAATCATCCAAGTCATGTGTAGTAAAAAATGTACCAAATGAGTTTGAACTTGGTACACTATGCACAGATAATGTTTATCTAGATTTAGAACAATCTAGTGGTGCCCATGGGAAATACAAGCAATTAACTAGTTGAATGAAAGTGAAATAGTTTCTTTCCAACTTAATAATATTAACTTTATATGATATTTTTATACATTGTTATAAATAATGCCAGTATGTTGCATGTGACCATGAATGGTCTTATAAATTTGGAAAGAAAATAGGAAGGATTCTTCATTAAAAGAACCTATTATTGGAGATAAGCGTAATGCACTCCAATAATTTCACAGTAATTTTCTTCAGTTTCCAGATCTAATATTATTTTATCTAATGACAATGGCTAGTATATTTCATTGGTCAAATGACTCTCCAATATCAAAATATTTTAAATCTTTAATGATGATAGTATTAATTTTCATTTTGTTATTTTATGTGTTGAAAAATGGGATAAATTATTAATTTCATTATTAGCATGACAGAATTAATGTTTAGGATAGTTGCAAACGGGCTATAATATTATATATAATTAATTACACATAGACACCCAAATAGAGCATGATATGTATATTTTCTTATTTATATGTTAGCGACATTATTACTTAATTATAAATTTTATTTTAGCTAACATAGTAAATTCAGTTCACATTTAATTTTATTTGGTTAAAAATGATGAACCGCTGGAGCATATCATATATCCTGTTTAGTGTTTGAATTATAGCAACTATCATTTTATCACTCATCTATACATATATTTTATAATCTGTTACAAAATAACAGCCTTTTTCATCATTATGTTATTTTGTATGCTGTTACAAATTTATTCTTACTGTTACAAATGGCACAGATTATAAGCATATATAATTATTAATATTTTTTTTTATTTGTTACTATATATATATATATATATATATATATATATATATATATATATATATATATATATATATATATATATATATATATATATATATATATATATATATATAGTGACCCTATGAATGGACACAAGCAAGCAAATCATAGTATATCAATAGTGGGAAACTGCATTGTATTAAAAAAATATCATGAAATAACCTTTTATTTTATGATTTTGCTAGAAATTGTTTAAAGCTGTAGATGTTGATTAATTATGCATTTTGATTAACCATTTTATAAGCATTTGTTACTATTATTATAGTTAATGAAATATTTAATGCAAGAAAGAGGGGTAATTTATTATAGGAATTAGTATATTTTGTCAGGAGGATGCAATGTTATTTTACGTTAGTGTCTAATATTTGTTTGAATGGTTTTCTGATCTATTATTCAGTGACATCCACCCATGTTCAGAATTGATTAATAAAATATGTTTAACCCATACCAAATCAGTTGCATTTAATCAATATAAGTGAATATTTAGACTGCAGTATAGATGTGTGAGTGTAAACCTTTAGTATGTTTCATTTCATTCTCATCTTTTAATACACTAATCAATAGTACATTTACAATAAAAACATTTAAATTAGAGTAATTATCTATAATAATTTAACAAATATATATTTTTCAATGAGTAATGGATATTTGGATCAGTGAATTATTTTACAAATTAAATAAATTATTAATCATTTTTGTTTAACAGTTAATTAATATTCACTTATTTCAAATTTGTAAAAAATATTTTTATTATTATTTTGTCTTGATTTAATTGTGAATGTTAAAATGATTTTTTTGGAGAAGTTTTCTTTCATATTAAATCAGCATCCAGTGCAAAAGATGGAGTTAATCTTTTGAGTGTAGATGACATTTTGATGGAAGGAAGAGATATCTATTTAACAAATAGTCTTTATTAAAAATTGCTTATTATTGATATAATTTCAGCCAGTATAGTATTCTTCTTGCTATAACAAGTATAGATCTCTTCCAAAATTCAAATTATTTTTTTAAAAAAAAGCTTTAAAGTAAACTTCAAGAAAAGTCATAGAAAATTCTAGTATGAAAAAAGTCTTCAATTAGCATGTCAGGCTAGAATGTAAGAAGGTATATCAGTTTCATTTCTTTACCTCATTTAAACATTTCAATTAATCATTTTTTTGCTTATTACTATTTTAAAATGTATATCAATAATATTAAGCTTGCGTTACTTTGTTTATTTATCATTAAGAAGGAAGATAGAATGCATGAACTTTATAATCATCTAGCTAATGTACGTGTATCTTATAATATCTTTTGGAAATGTGTGCAGAACATTTTTGCACAATTTATTTTAATTATTCATTATATCTTATATCATACTTCTACAAAAGTTAAATTAAAATTAAAGGATATGTGTATTTTGAAATAACATGCTATACTTAAATTCATTATGGAAAAATGACTTTATCTATTTATTTATTATTCCTAAATTAATATGTGCTTTTATGAAAAAAAAGAATTATCCAGAATAACTAAAGGAGATATGTATTTTGATTGGATGGAAGGACAGGAATGCAGTATATTTCTGTACTCTTCGATATGGATGCATTATGAAATAAGCTATTACTTGATTGTGGAATTATCAACGTATTATGACATATTAATGTGCAATGTTTAAAAAATAACTATATGTATGCCAGCTTATAAATGTTATTCAAGAAGTCTATAAAGGATTATTGCTGATTTCAAAACTACTATGGAATGAGTTAAATAATTGATACCAATGTAGCTGAAAATGTCTTTCATATTTCCGTCATGATAAAGATTGATTACTTACATATGACATAGTAAGCTCAATTAGTTACACTAAGAACATTGTAGATACTGGATCTGACTTAAGTTATGATTATTTTTGTGTGTGTGTGTTGTTATCCTACATAAATTCGTTTTATGCTTCGTATTCTTAATAAACATGAATTTAGTTTGGGAATCTATCTCCGTATCATTTAATGAACTCGA
>JAQFVV010015084.1:0-20817 GCA_028023455.1 Epiperipatus broadwayi | reverse complement strand
TTTCTAAAGAAATTACAAAGGGTTTTACATGGGAAAAGTATTAGAAACTGATTAAACATCTAGATATACATATGTTTATTTTATCATATTATAAACTTTTTTGATAATTTGAACTTTTGACTTAAATACTTAACATATATTTTAAATTCACTATTGACAATAATCCCAATTATTAATAAATTTACCTGCTATATTTTAATAGAGTTCTGATTTTAAATTAAATAATATATGCAGATAATTTAACTATTGAAAACAGTCGTCATTTAAAAGTAATTTTGAAAAATATTATATTATTTTTATATTAAACCAAAAAGAATGGCAGTGAATAATTGTTTTAAAATTATGGCTAGTCTTAAAAATAAGACAAAATACAATAATTATAGACAGGTTTCTACAATTTTAATGGAAGAAAATATTCTCCAGATCAACATTATTAATAGTTTGGAAACAAATAATATATACTTATTTGATTGGCAATTCTATTAAAATAATATTATATTGACATCAAAATTTATTTATTCAGAATTCATCTGCCTATTTACTTTGAGTATATTTTATTGCCTTGCTAAAGAAGAAATAATTTAAATTTGATTCATGCTGTAAGGTGAATTATATCTGCTCTTAGCTCATTTTTTAAGTTTATATTTTAGAGTGAACTTTTTTTTTAAGAATTCTTGTTATATACCATAATGTGCACATTTGTTTTATCTACTGGCAAAAAAGACTATGTTATGGTATATTTTCTTTAAAAATGTAACAACAAGTCTTAATTAAGAGGAATTCATTTCATTGTAAAATGAAAAATCTTTAACCTTTAAATTTAAAAAATGGGTAAAACAAAAATATAGCATATATGTTTTATAAATTTGAAATTATTATTGGCATTTTGTTATTATAAGTTATGACTTGTTTTTAATTAGTATTATTTTTTATGATGTGATAAAATGTATTTATGATGATACACATACATGAAATGGATTTGGTAAGAAATATCTTGGTAAAAAAATTGTTTTATAAGGTATTGTAATTATTATTAAGAGTTCATTATCATTATTGTTTCAATCCATAAAATGAATTTTCATATCCAGGATAGAATAGCTTTTTATATCTGAAATAAATATTTATAAATGAAAGTGTTTTCAAAGTTTGTTTGTATGAATTTAGATGGCATATCAATTTAATGTTTAATATCATTATAGAAATATTGTTAAACCAAATAGATGTCTTTGTATGCTTATGAATGTTTGTGGCAGTTGATTATTTTCTTCTTCTTCTTCTTCTTTTTCTTCTTCTTCTTCTTCTTAATAATAATAATAATAATAATAATAATAATAATAATAATAATAATAATAATAATAATAATAATAATAATAATAATAATAATAATAATAATAATAATAATAATAATAATAATAATAATAATAATAATAATAATAATTATTTTATATAGCGCGAAGTTTTATAAACTGTAATAGCTAAACAGCATTAAGCTGTTGCACATGCGCTTTGCAGATTTTAACTATAAATGACTGAATACAAACACTTCAAACATATGATAACGTCTTTGGGAAAAGATAGAATGGCCAAATCTTAAGTGTCTGAAAGTGAAAGTGTGAAGATATTAAATAATCACTTTAAATTACTTTTACATGCTTGAATGAATGACACTGGTGAAAATTACTAGAATTTACGATACATCATTCTTATTTGAAATTAAATATATGTAAATAAATCAATTATTTTATATAGCGCGAAGTTTTATAAACTGTAATAGCTAAACAGCATTAAGCTGTTGCACATGCGCTTTGCAGATTTTAACTATAAATGACTGAATACAAACACTTCAAACACATGATAAAGTCTTTTCCCAAAGATGTTATCATGTGTTTGAAGTGTTTGTATTCAGTCATTTATAGTTAAAATCTGCAAAGCGCATGTGCAACAGCTTAATGCTGTTTAGCTATTACAATAATAATAATAATAATAATAATAATAATAATAATAATAATAATAATAATAATAATAATAATAATAATAATAATAATAATAATAATAATAATAATAATAATAATAATAATAATAATAATAATAATA
The DNA here is from genome assembly GCA_028023455.1 of Epiperipatus broadwayi. Taxonomy (NCBI): domain Eukaryota; kingdom Metazoa; phylum Onychophora; class Udeonychophora; order Euonychophora; family Peripatidae; genus Epiperipatus; species Epiperipatus broadwayi. The sequence continues at coordinate 18,723 of JAQFVV010015084.1, read as the reverse complement.
ATAATAATAATAATAATAATAATAATAATAATAATAATAATAATAATAATAATAATAATAATAATAATAATAATAATAATAATAATAATAATAATAATAATAATAATAATAATAATAATAATAATAATAATAATAATAATAATAATAATAATAATAAAAAAAAAAAAACTCATGACTTGTGTGGTTATTGAATTGTTCACTGCCTGGACACAGGTTTCTATTTAGGCATTTTATGTGGATATTTTAATACTTTTGTATGTGAAAAGCCACAACATAAGGGAGAGTGTGGCTTACGTTTTTATTCTTTGGTATTGCTTGCACATAATTATTGGGTGTCTATTAATATTTACTGTCATCCATTATTCTTGTAACTCAATGTTAATATCTATTTATGATATGATAGAATATTTTAAAGCATGTCTATCTTTATAAATATGACATTAGCTCTACTGCAATTTAAATTTAAAATGTATTGTTATTATTGGTCATATTTTTTCTCACCCCTCATAAGTATTAGTAGTATTGTACTAATGTACTTATTTTGCATAATAATTTGTTATCTTTATAACAACCATATCAAGTGTATCTTCATATTGAATTTCAGGCATTGTTTTGCTATAAAAAGTATTTAACAGCATACTTAGGGCCTGTGTAAAGGCATGTATGTGTGATATTTTGTTCTGTGTACATAATATTGAAAGAGATATTATTAGATAAAATGTAAAAACTTTTTGGGTAATAATAAGTACTTTTATTATAATTCTTGCAAGAATGTTTCAAAAAGAAATATTTTATTGTAAAGTATACCAATATTTCTGTTAGTCAAATTTGTTAGAGTAAGTGTAATATTTAATGGAAATAAAATAATGCATTAAATATTATCTTACCTTCTACATAAATATTTTCACTTATTAAATACATTTCAGTTTTGTTGCCATTATTACATTCATTATCCAGAAAATCTTACTTAATAAAGTTTTATTATTTATTATTTTATAAAAAAGTACATTTTAATGGTTATTTAAAATTGTATTTATCTATTTTATTGATTTACTTCACCTGCACTATAATAAAAAAAATACTGTAATTATTGTCCTTATTTTCAAATGCAATTTTTTAGTATAGTAGGCAGCATAAACTTAACTTTTTTTATTTGCTGGATTATGTCATTTTGGTATTTGTTGCAAGTTTATATCAGAAGATCATGAACGGATGAAATAAAATATTTAGTTTTGAGGAACTTTAAGGTATGTTGGAAATGTTTTATTTGCTAGTCACATATTGTGTAATGTGTTTAAATATTTTTGACTACCCAAGACACAAGATGTATAATGATAGTCATGAAAACAAGATAGGATATTTAATGTGTAACTTAAATAATTATTACATTTTAAAAATTTTAAAGTATTTATTATCATTGTTATTTCCTTGTACCAAATACATTTTTTGAATTCTGAGATATAGATATTTATGAACCTGTGATAAGATTTAAAATTGTAAATAAGAACCTGAGATTTATTTTATGTTGGAATATGAACCAGGTGTTTTGGTATTGATAGTTGGATTATATTGTTTATAAGAGTGCTCTTACTCTATAGTAGACAATCTATAGCTATTGTAGTGCCCATGTGATGTTTGTTCCAACCAGAATAAAAGTAGAATTAGAAATAGATATATTAGTTCTGTTTTGTGTATCCATGAAAAAGATACAGGTCACACTATTAATTTTGATGGAGCTAAGGTTGTCTTCTTTGAGAGAAATGAAATCAAAAGAAGAATTAAAGAATCTTTATTATTGAAAATTTATTATTCTGAAGCAATTAACTTATTTAAGAGTTCTTTTAATATTAAGGGTCGATGGGAAGTAAATGGATTTGTGGGTAATGTTTAATATTATATATATTGTGTAGGTTATGTAGTTCTTTACACTTGAGAAGTCTGCCTGTAGCAGTGAAACCTTTGGTTCTGTTTTAATATTATTTTTGCTGGTCTGGCTGAATTTTGAATTTGGGGTAATTTTAATTAATTATTATATTTATTACTGTTGTTGATCAGTATTATGTACTATTACAATATTACTTCAGTTACAATAATGTTAAAATATTGCAAATTGAAAAAAAATAATAACAAAAGTAAAATAAAAGAAACTATGCTAATATACAAATACAATCATGACTTATTAATCGGCAGGCAGCAAACGTTAAGAAAACATGTTGTTGTTGTTATGATTACATATAATGTTATATAAGTGATATTAAATTATTAATAATATTGTCTTATAAAGTGAATTATTAAACTTATCCAAAATGTCTAATCAAACATATTTTACAAATACAGCATCTTTGAATATGTGAAACAATTTTTTTTTAAAGATTCATATTTAGTTATAAAACTCTCATACACATCAATTTAATTTTAAGGAAACTACATATAAAATAAAAAGACATAACGCTAACAATAATATGGATAAATTATTTAAGAATGCCATCAGTATAGCAATAACTTTATTATTCTACAGCCATTATTTAAAAATTACATTGAATAATAATAGAATGTTTTAACAATATTTAAATACATACATGAGTTATTTCAAATTTTGAATGTCTTTTAACTTTAAATTACTTTAAGACAATTTATTATTAGAATTATTAGTAATAAATAATAAAATATAGTTAGAACTTAATATTAAATAAAATAAAATATTTTATTTTGATATTTGCAATGTGAATATTAATTTGTAAAATGATATTATTTCAATTCTACTAATTAATGTAATGTAATATTTAAAATGTTTTAAATATTTTAATTTATAAGTTAAAAAAATTTCATGCTATAAATTGGAACTATAATACTTTTAAAACTTTCAAATATTGTCTGATAGCTTATCATGTTATAGCAATTATGTTAATCACAGAGGCTAAACCCTCCATAGTGCATGTCAGAAGCCTGAAACTAGTCTGAGGATATTGAATGAATAAGCACTAGATAGGGATTTGTGCACCAACTTTCTTGCATTCATTGATTGCTCTGGTTTGTACTGGTGGCACTATGGTATGGAGAGTTTAGCCTCTGTGTAACAAGTTGTGTAAGCATAAGAAATGGTGATCATGTGATGTTTAGCATTTATGTTAAACTTTCCTGTAAAAAGTAAAAAAAAAGAAAGATGATAAATTCATTGATCATATGGTGCACACTTATAAATAGCACATGGTAAAATTGTTTAGTCCTTCTTATTAACTGATTGCAACTATCTTGTACATTTATTAATGTAAAATTAGCCATAATGGCATATTGTACTTTAACAACAATGGAGCAGAAAAACCTGATAAACATTTAGCTTAATGTAAATATTTCTCAAAACTATCCTGAATGGACTACATTTATCATTTTATATAAAACTTGTATTTAGATCTGAAAATTTAAATTACATGGGAATGTTACTATATTCACTTATGTTGTCTCTAAATGTTTACTTAATACAGTTTCCTGAATCAGCTTCAGTATATTGAACAATTTATTCATGAAATATGAATATAATGATTAAATCTTTTCTTCACATAGATACTATTTATATATGGGATATGTATTGTCTTAAATATGAATTTAAAAGCCTGAATTTTGTATTAACTTGGATAAACACATATTTTATGATCATCATTAAATATGAATTATAACTGTTCAATTTTATTTTCACCTGGATAACCATTTATAATACTGGATATTTCTTGTTTTAAAAATAAATTTTATCTAGTAAATTTTTCTTCTCCTATATAAACATTTCTACTGTTGTTGACTGTCATTAGAAAATAAAATTTTAACTAATGAATTGTGTCTTTATAGATATTTTATAAAGAAGCCTGTAATTTATTAATGCCATCCTTCAGAGATTGATAACTACATTTCACATCTAAAAAGATCAAACAACTTATTGTTACTTTGGAATAATTTAAATTTACACTTATTGAAGAATATTAAAAAGACCCCAAACTTTATCACAAATTACTCATTGTATGAATTAAATTGTATCAAAAGATTTATCACTTTCAAATATTTTGAAATAATGCATCATAATAAATATGCTGTTTTAAATAATTTTTGATTTTATTTTTAATTATGAAAAATATATTTTTCTATTGTGCTTAAGTGTCATAATATTTATATTTGTTTTCATCATTAAAAGTTATCATGATAAGGAAATATAATAAAAGAAACACAGGCAATATACTATATTTATGATTATTTTTAGCATAAGTATATGTTATCTATTCTCCATAATTTGGAGATAAGGTGTTAATGTTTAAAGATAATAACTATTTTTGGTTAAGTTCCAATACTTGGCATTCTATATATTTTATTGACCTCTTGATTTAACCTGATATTTCTCTAAATAAAGGTATCTAAAACATATAATTGGAATATTTTCAAGATATTGTTATTTCTCTAAATAAAGATATCTAAAACATATAATTGGAATATTTTTTTAGATATTGTTCCTTTATTTACTTACATAGGTGCTTTCAAGAATTTATAAACATTCTATAGTATAATTAATAATACTTATGGTATTGATATTATATTATTGTTTAGTTAAATAAAGCTTCTGATACATTGTATTCCCATTTTATTCATGAGATGGCTTGATAAACTTCTTATGGAATACCACTAGTACCTCTTGTGATTAAGCTAATTAAAACCATAACATTAATATTTGCTACATTATAAAGTACCTACATTTATAAGTTGGATACTTAGAAAAAACAGATCTCATTATTTAATTAAAGATGCACTAACACATTCTTTATCTTCTAATTATTTATAATTAAGCCTTTTAATTATTGCTTAACAACCTTCTACTACAAAAGTATTCTCTTTTACATCACTTTGAGAATACCATAAATTTAATGGGTAGATTATTAATAAATCATCTTCTTATGTATAATATAATAAAAATATCCATGTACAGTTGCTAAGAACTTATTATTACTATTGCATTCATGCAAATATGTTTTTATTTTATTGTTAATAAATTGAATATATTTGGTTAATTATATGGTCTTTGTTATTAATTAGTTAATCTTATCATCTACTCATTTTATTCGGTTAGGTTTTATAATTATCATCATTATTTAAAGACACACTACTTTCTAAGAAAGTTGTGCATCATTTTATACACTAACAACATGCTTATTTGAATATCATCATCAAGGGTAATAATATATAATGTTAAATAATTAAAATTATAAGAATATTATTTATTATACTTGACTATTAGAACTCTGAAATAATTTTAAATCAAATTCTATAATATGATAATCAAGAATAAATTTGTTAGCCAAACATAAGAATGTTATATGATGTATTTATTTTTTAAAATTTACAGTCATATTTTAAGACATAGTAAAAACCTGAGATATTCATATTAATAGAGATAAATATACATATGTTGAGTGATTTTTCTAAATAATTATTTATTTATTATAGTGTCTCTTAAAGTAATGATTCTTGTTTTGTGTTCAAACAGTTTATGTAAGACAGAGTTGAACCGAAACTTGAGCTCACTCTGTATATCAGATCACCTTTCTTGTTATTCCATACTTGTGCTTGACATTCACCCATACCTATCTTATTACAATGCTATATAATAAATTATCCTAAGGATTTTAATCAGAAATTGGGATTAATTTCTTCTAGATGCAAACAGATCAATTTTATTCTGAAGACACCAAATTAAAAAAAAAAAAACTTTCGTTATTTGGATAAGATTATAGAAATGTTGAATAAATTTATTATTTTAATTACTGTTATATACATATTTGGTACTGATATAAATATAAGCTCACTTTGTATTTTAAAGTGTTGAATTTTTATTAAAGTGTATGTAAAAAAGTATTTATAAATATACAAAATATTGATTAAAATAAATATTTGTTTAAATAGTAGGAAAGTTCGTATTTACAATGAGAGCAAATAAATATTGTTGATTTCCTAAAAGTTAATACCTTCAAATAAGCTTTAGAAAGACATGTTTTAGCTTAATGGTAATCTCTCTATATTTTTATCTATTTTCGGACAAAAATAATTATTCTACACACACCTGCAACATCCACACATGGGCACATGCATCTAAAAAAGGTATTCTACTTTATTTTTAATAATGTTAAGACAATTTTCACTACCAATAATAAATGATACAAATTCAATGGAGAAAAAACTTTAATTTATTAAATAAATTACATTTAAAATTGTTTACTAACACAAATAAAATTTTTTACTATTTCATTAACTCTTCACTAGTCTGGATTCCATTTAACTTTGTTCTAAAAAGAAAAAAAAATATTAATAATAGTAATGAATTTATTTCTCTTTTTGTGGAACTCTATACAAAACATAAACAAACGAATATTATCTAACAAAACAGCGGTCATCAAATATATACTATAATTATATATATATATATTTTCTAATATATTACAGTCCTAAAAACTGTAGATAGTAGTGATAATGATTGAACACATACAGATTATATTTTTCAATCACCTTCTCAAAGTCAACTGTAAGAGATTCAATATAAGCTTTCCGATATGGAAGTAATTTATATTTATTTAAATAATGTTAAAAGTGTGAGTTTATAAACTTTTTAGGATGCCATTTTTCGATGTAAAAAAAAAGATTCTGAATGGAATAATAACACCTCTTCACCTCAATACCCACTCACATTTAGCAGTTTCTCAGTGGTAAAGTATTTGAAATGAAATTTGTAAGGTAAGAAAGGCACATACAACTCGAATTTATAAAATTATTAAATTCAAAATATGATTTACATTATGTAGTTAACTCATCAAAGTAAAATCATTTTAGAATAAATTAACTTTTAAACTAGAATGCATTTCAGAATTAAATAACAAAATCATAATGTTTGCATGCAAAATAATAACAACATTACTAATCATATAGTAAACAAAACAAAATAAATATAAATCTGTTAATGCGTTCAATTTTTTAAAATTTTAAAACTGAAACTTCGGTACTTTTCTCACATACTGGACGAGCCACCAGGTGGCACTGCAGAACCACCAAGAAGCTTGTAAGTAATAAATTTCTATATAAAAATAGCTGAAATCGATGGAAAATTAAAATTAAAATGCCTAAGGCAAGATATCAAAAGTAAGTAAAAATCAAGTAAAAAATTTTGCCTAAGGCAAGTATAAAATCAAGTGAAATAATACATAAAATTTTAAAAAAGTACACACACCCACAAGTGAAATAATACTTAAAAAAAGTACACACACAAAATTGGTAAAAATACACAAAATAAACATTAAAATTAAAATGCCTAAGGCAAGATATCAAAAGTAAGTAAAAATCAAATAAATTTTTTTACCTAAGGTAGGTATAAAATCAAGTGAAATAATACATAAATTTTAAAAAAGTACACACACAGTGAAATAATATGTAAATTTTTAAAAAGTACACATAGAACAAATCCTCAACCCCCACAAAAATTATAACACCTAAGGCAAACAAATCAAAAAATTAAAAATCAAACAAATTGTACCTCCCCCCCCCCAAAAAAAAAACGCTATGAAATTCGAATTAGGCAACAAAAACAGAAAAACTTTAATAGTAAAAGTCAAAAAATTAACAATGGCAGGCAGACAGTGCTTCATTAAAATGGTGGGAGATTATATAAACTAAAAAGCAAAATGAACATTACACGAGAGCTTCTATTTATCAAATTAATTATACTCTGCTTTATATGGATAAGCTTTCTATTAATTTTAATATCAAACATAATTGATAAATCATAAATATTAATATTATTTGTGCTCAAATATTTTATAGGTATAGAACACAAGCATACACACACACAGTGTATATTAACGAATAAAGAAAATTACAAGAGAAAAGCAATCATGTCCAAATCCATTTATTTAGATGTAGAATATTATTTTAAAATTATGAATAGTTTCTCAGTTGATCACTTTCAAAAGTCTTTATTCTCTGCGTTGAAATTATGGCATATACAGTAATCAAAAATAAGTCAAATACCCCCCCCCCTCTACACTCTGCAGGCAAACCAAAATAAAAAAGCAACACAGATATGGATAAGCTTTCTATTAATTTTAATATCAAACATAATTGATAAATCATAAATATGAATATTATTTGTGCTCAAATATTATATATATATATATATATATATAAAATACAAACATACACACACTGCATATATTAACAAATGAATAAAGAAAATTACAAGAGAAAAGCAATCATGTCCAAATCCACTTATTTAGATGTAGAATATTATTTTAAAATTACGAATAGTTTCTCAGTTGATCACTTTCTAAAAGTCAATTTACCATCATTTGGTTAATGCTGTAATATAGGAGTGAAGAAATATATGCAATAAAAGTTTATACTACCTGTGTTTCTCCCTGGGATAATGATGAAAATATTAAAACAATGGTAATAATTTGTTCGGCTGGTGACTTCCTATGTGTTTAATCTAATTAATTTCAGGAATTGGTATTGATTCTCTTTGGAGGAGGTTACTGTTGAAATATTTCAGGAGCGTCTTCTTTCCAGAATTGGCAAAATTATTTATTATAATTATTAAAATTATTTATTATAGATTCGATCTAATCCAGCTGCAATTTAGGATTGCATCATACATTTTAATAACGTGTGGAGAATTATTTTCTTCAAAGTAGTATCAGATGAACTGTCCTTACCAAAAAATATATTATTCTCTATATTTCTTTTTTTTGTAGACTCATTTTTTCTAGAAAGTTACCACGTGGTTTTGAGGTCCAGTTTCTCTTTAAACAAAGCAAAAAGCTTTCCCCACCTTTTTGTCTTTTCAAGGTCAGGAAATTTTGTTGACCACCTGAAATTTGTTTTTGACTTTTATTTTTTTGTTTTTCTTTTTACATTATTTACATAATAATGTATACAGTTTTAATTTTTTTTTCATTTAAGATCTCTTTTCTCTATTATAATAAAGTGAACTGCATTAGCTTCTATCTTCGAAATCAAATTTATATTTGTTGAATTTCGTTCATTCGTCCATCCATCCATACAGCTTATATATATATACTCGTGTTTTAATAAAATACAAGAGAATAAACACCCCTCCCCTTTCATATTTCGTCTTTATTTTAACTCTTCCTCTACTAATTTAAAAAGTCAAATATACTTGAATAAATAATATAAGAACTATATACACATGTGTGTGTACAAATTTTTCTTTTGTGAAACAGGGTTTGAATCCACCCTGTCACAATATATATATATGGATGTTCTCAAAATATGAAAATAAACATTGATTATGATGAGTTAAAAGAAGTTAAACAATTACAAATACCTTGGTTGGATTATTAATACAGATAGAAACATAATGGAGATGAAATTAATCATAGAATGAAAAAGGAAGATTTTTAATAAATGTGTTTTACCAGTTCTTACTTATGGATCTGAGACTTGGACACTTAATTGAAGAGCAACATAGAGACTTCAGACCACTCGGAGAAGTATGGAGAGATGCATGTTAGCAGTAGCAAGAAGAAATCGAAACCACAATATATGGGTAATAGAACAATCAGGTGTTACTGACCTCATTGAAAAAAATAAAAGACTGAAGTGAAATTGGGCTGGACATATTGCTAGAAAAGATGATAATAGATGGACAATTGAAATCTTAAAGTGAATTCCAAAAGATTGTAAAAGACCCAGAAAAGGACCACATGTCAGATGGATGAGATAAGAAAGTGTGCAGGGGTGATGTGGAGAAAGCTAAAAATCGGAGATTGATTGAACTTGGAGAGACCTTCATCCTGCAGTGAATTGATAATGGTTGTTGATGATGATTTCAGCCTATGTTTAAAAAATGCTATTATTTGAACTAATTTATTAAATATTATTTAGTAATATTTATATGTACATCTGCACATACTAATAGTTTACAAAAATGATATTAATTTGAGCTAATTTATTAAATATTATTTAGTAATATCTATATGTACATATATGTGTGGATATACATATAAATATTAGTATGTGTGGATGTAAATATAATTTGAGCTAATTTATTAAATATTATTTAATAATATATATATATGTACATATATATGCGGATATACATATAAATATTAGTATGTGTGGATGTAAATATAAATATTACTAAATAATATTTAAAACAGCATTACGCTGTTGCACATGCGCTTTGAAGATTTTAACTATAAATGTGCAACAGCGTAATGCTGTTTTAAATATTACAGTTTACAAACATCGCGCTATATAAAAATGATTTATTTAAATAATATTTAATAAATTAGCTCAAATAATAGCATTTTTGTAAACTATTAGTATATGCGGATGTACATAAAAATATTACTAAATAATATTTAATAAATTAGTTCAAATAATAGCATTTTTTAAAATAGGCTGAAATCATCATCAACAACCATTATCAATTCACTGCAGGATGAAGGTCTCTCCAAGTTCAATCAATCTCCGATTTTTAGCTTTCTCCACATCACCCCTGCACACTTTCTTATTTCATTCATCTCACATGTGGTCCTTTTCTGGGTCTTTTACAATCTCTTGGAATTCACTTTAAGATTTCAACTGTCCATCTATTATCATCTTTTCTAGCAATATGTCCAGCCCAACTCCACTTAAGTCTTTTATTTTTTTCAATGAGGTCAGTAACATCTGTTTGTTCTATTACTCATATATTGCGGTTTCGATTTCTTCTTCTTACTTCTAACATGCATCTCTCCATACTTCTCCGAGTGCTCTGAAGTCTCTATGTTGCTCTTCTATTAAGTGTCCAAGTCTCAGATCCATAAATAAGAACTGGTAAAACACATTATTAAAAATCTTCCTTTTTCATTCTATGATTAATTTCATCTCCATTATGTTTCCATCTGTATTAATAATCCAACCAAGGTATTTGTAATTGTTTAACTTCTTTTAACTCATCATAATCAATGTTTATTTTCATATTTTGAGAACATCCATATATATATATATTGTGACAGGGTGGATTCAAACCCTGTTTCACAAAAGAAAAATTTGTACACACACATGTGTATATAGTTCTTATATTATTTACTCGAGTATATTTGACTTTTTAAATTGGTAGAGGAAGGGTTAAAATAAAGACGAAGTATGAAAGGGGAGGGGTGTTTATTCTCTTGTATTTTATTGAAACACGAGTATATATATATGCTGTATGTATGGATGGACGAATGAACGAAATTCAACAAATATAAATTTGATTTCGAAGATAGAAGCTAATGCAGTTCATTTTATTATAATAGAGAAAAGAGATCTTAAATGAAAAAAAAAATTAAAACTGTATACATTATTATGTAAATAATGTAAAAAGAAAAACAAAAAAATAAAAGTCAAAAACAAATTTCAGGTGGTCAACAAAATTTCCTGACCTTGAAAAGACAAAAAGGTGGGGAAAGCTTTTTGCTTGTTTAAAGAGAAACTGGACCTCAAAACCACGTGGGGGATAACTTTCTAGAAAAAAATGAGTCTCACAAAAAAGAAATATAGAGAATAATATATTTTTTGGTAAGGACAGTTCATCTGATACTACTTTGAAGAAAATAATTCTCCACACTTATTAAAATGTATGATGCAACACTAAATTGCAGCTGGATTAGATCGAATCTATAATAAATAATTTTAATAATTATAATAAATAATTTTGCTCTGGAAATCTCTGAAGACGCTCCTGAAATATTTCAACAGTAACCTCCTCCAAAGAGAATCAATACCAATTCCTGAAATTAATTAGATTAAACACATAGGAAGTCACCAGCCGAACAAATTATTACCATTGTTTTAATATTTTCATCATTATCCCAGGGAGAAACACAGGTAGTATAAACTTTTATTGCATATATTTCTTCACTCCTATATTACAGCATTAACCAAATGATGGTAAATTGACTTTTAGAAAGTGATCAACTGAGAAACTATTCGTAATTTTAAAATAATATTCTACATCTAAATAAGTGGATTTGGACATGATTGCTTTTCTCTTGTAATTTTCTTTATTCATTTGTTAATATACGCAGTGTGTGTATGTTTGTGTTTTATATATATAAAATATTTGAGCACAAATAATATTCATATTTATGATTTATCAATTATGTTTGATATTAAAATTAATAGAAAGCTTATCCATATCTGTGTTGCTTTTTTATTTTGGTTTGCCTGCAGAGTATGTGTGTGTGTGGGGGGGGGTATTTGACTTATTTTTGATTACTGTATATGCCATAATTTCAATGCAGAGAATAAAGACTTTTGAAAGTGATCAACTGAGAAACTATTCATAATTTTAAAATAATATTCTACATCTAAATAAATGGATTTGGACATGATTGCTTTTCTCTTGTAATTTTCTTTATTCGTTAATATACACCGTGTGTGTGTGTATGCTTGTATTCTATACCTATAAAATATTTGAGCACAAATAATATTAATATTTATGATTTATCAATTATGTTTGATATTAAAATTAATAGAAAGCTTATCCATATAAAGCAGAGTATAATTAATTTGATAAATAGAAGCTCTCGAGTAATGTTCATTTTGCTTTTTAGTTTATATAATCTCCCGCCATTTTAATGAAGCACCATCTGCCTGCCATTGTTAATTTTTTGACTTTTACCATTAACGTTTTTCTGTTTTTGTTGCCTAATTCGAATTTCATAGCGTTTTTTTTTTGGTTTTTTTAGAATTTGTTTGATTTTTAATTTTTTGATTTGTTTGCCTTAGGTGTTATAATTTTTGTGGGGGTTGAGGATTTGTTCTATGTGTACTTTTTTAAAATTTACGTATTATTTCACTGTGTGTGTACTTTTTTAAAATTTACGTATTATTTCACTTGATTTTATACTTGCCTTAGGCAAAAAATTTTACTTGATTTTTACTTACTTTTGATATCTTGCCTTAGGCATTTTAATTTTAATGGTTATTTTGTGTATTTTTACCAATTTTGTGTGTGTGTACTTTTTTAAAATTTACGTATTATTTCACTTGTGTGTGTGTACTTTTTTAAAATTTACGTATTATTTCACTTGATTTTATACTTGCCTTAGGCAAAAATTTTTACTTGATTTTTACTTACTTTTGATATCTTGCCTTAGGCATTTTAATTTTAATTTTCCATCGATTTCAGCTATTTTTGTATAGAAATTTATTACTTACAGGCTTCTTGGTGGTTCTGCAGCGCCACCTGGTGGCTCGTCCAGTACGTGAGAAAAGCACCGAAACTTCTTACTAATGTTAAAAAATTGAACGCATTAACAGATTTATATTTATTTTGTTTTGTTTACTATATGATTAGTAATGTTGTTATTATTTTGCATGCAAACATTATGATTTTGTTATTTAATTCTGAAATGCATTCTAGTTTAAAAAGTTAATTTATTCTAAAATGATTTAACTTTGATGAGTTAACTACATAATGTAAATCATATTTTGAATTTAATAATTTTATAAATTCGAGTTGTATGTGCCTTTCTTTACCTTACAAATTTCATTTCAAATACTTTACCACTGAGAAACTGCTAAATGTGAGTGGGTATTGAGGTGAAGAGGTGTTATTATTCCATTCAGAATCTTTTTTTTTTACAACTAAAAATGGCATCCTAAAAAGTTTATAAACTCACACTTTTAACATTATTTAAATAAATATAAATTACTTCCATATCGGAAAGTTTCTTATATTGAATCTCTTACAGTTGACTTGAGAAGGTGATTGAAAAATATAATCTGTATGTGTTCAACTGGTCACTAATATCTACAGTTTTTAGGACTGTAATATATTAGAAAATATATATATATATAATTATAGTATATATTTGATGACCGCTACTTTGTTAGATAATATCTGTTTGTTTATGTTTTGTATAGAGTTCCACAAAAAGAGAAATAAATTCATTACTATTATTAATATTTTTTTTTTCTTTTTTAGAACAAAGTTAAATGGAATCTGTAATTAGTGAAGAGTTAATGAAATAGTAAAAAATTTTTATTTGTGTTAGTAAACAATTTTAAATGTAATTTATTTAATAAATTAAAGTTTTTCCTCCATTGAATTTGTATCATTTATTATTGGTAGTGAAAATTGTCTTAACATTATTAAAAATAAAGTAGAATACCTTTTTTAGATGCATGTCCCATGTGTGGATGTTGCAGGTGTGTGTAGAATTAACGGCTTTGTCCGAAAATAGATAAAAATATAGAGAGATTACCATTAAGCTAAAACATGTCTTTTTCTAAAGCTTATTTGAAGGTATTAACTTTTAGAAATCAACAATATTTATTTGCTCTCATTGTAAATACGAACTTTCCTTACTATTTAAACAAATATTTATTTTAATCAATATTTTGTATATTTATAAATACTTTTTTACATACACTTTAATAAAATTCAACACTTTAAAATACAAAGTGAGCTTATATTTATATCAGTACCAAATATGTATATAACAGTAATTAAAATAATAAATTTATTCAACATTTCTATAATCTTATCCAAATAATTTGTTTTTTTTTTTTAATTTGGTGCTTTCAGAATAAAATTGATTCATAGTTTGCATCTAGAAGAAATTAATCCCTCAATTTCTGATTAAAATCCTTAGGATAATTTATTATATAGCATTGTAATAAGATAGGTATGGGTGAATGTCAAGCACAAGTATGGAATAACAAGAAAGGTGATCTGATATACAGAGTGAGCTCAAGTTTCGGTTCAACTCTGTCTTACATAAACTGTTTGAACACAAAACAAGAATCATTACTTTAAGAGACACTATAATAAATAAATAATTATTTAGAAAAATCACTCAACATATGTATATTTATCTCTATTAATATGAATATCTCAGGTTTTTACTATGTCTTAAATATGACTGTAAATTTTAAAAAATAAATACATCATATAAAATATCTTTATGTTTGGCTAACAAATTTATTCTTGATTATCATATTATAGAATTTGATTTAAAATTATTTCAGAGTTCTAATAGTCAAGTATAATAAATAATATTCTTATAATTTTAATTATTTAACATTATATATTATTACCCTTGATGATGATATTCAAATAAGCATGTTGTTAGTGTAGTAATGATGCACAACTTTCTAGAAAGTAGTGTGTCTTTAAATAATGATGATAATTATAAAACCTAACCGAATAAAATGAGTAGATGATAAGATTAACTAATTAATAACAAAGACCATATAATTAACCAAATATATTCAATTTATTAACAATAAAATAAAACATATTTGCATGAATGCAATAGTAATAATAAGTTCTTAGTAACCGTACATGGATATTTTTATTATATTATACATAAGAAGATGATTTATTAATAATCTACCCATTAAATTTATGGTATTCTCAAAGTGATGTAAAAGAGAATACTTTTGTAGTAGAAGGTTGTTAAGCAATAATTAAAAGGCTTAATTATAAATAATTAGAAGATAAAGAATGTAAGTTAGTGCATCTTTAATTAAATAATGAGATCTGTTTTTTCTAAGTATCCAACTTATAAATGTAGGTACTTTATAATGTAGCAAATATTAATGTTATGGTTTTAATTAGCTTAATCACAAGAGGTACTAGTGGTATTCATAAGAAGTTTATCAAGCCATCTCATGAATAAAAATGGGAATACAATGTATCAGAAGCTTTATTTAACTAAACAATAATATAATATCAATACCATAAGTATTATTAATTATACTATAGAATGTTTATAAATTCTTGAAAGCACCTATGTAAGTAAATAAAGGAACAATATCTAAAAAAATATTCCAATTATATGTTTTAGATATCTTTATTTAGAGAAATAACAATATCTTGAAAATATTCCAATTATATGTTTTAGATACCTTTATTTAGAGAAATATCAGGTTAAATCAAGAGGTCAATAAAATATATAGAATGCCAAGTATTGGAACTTTAACCAAAAATAGTTATTATCTTTAAACATTAACACCTTATCTCCAAATTATGGAGAATAGATAACATATACTTATGCTAAAAATAATCATAAATATAGTATATTGTCTGTGTTTCTTTTATTATATTTCCTTATCATGATAAACTTTTAATGATGAAAACAAATATAAATATTACATTAAATTTAAGCACAATAGAAAAATATATTTTTCATAATTAAAAATAAAATCAAAAATTATTTAAAACAGCATATTTATTATGATGCATTATTATTTCAAAAATATTTGAAAGTGATAAATCTTGGGATACAATTTAATTCATACAATGAGTAATTTGTGATAAAGTTTGGGGTCTTTTTAATATTCTTCAATAAGTGTAAATTTAAATTATTCCAAAGTAACAATAAGTTGTTTGATCTTTTAGATGTGAAATGTAATTATCAATCTCTGAAGGATGGCATTAATAAATTACAGGCTTTTTATAAAATATCTATAAAGACACAATTCATTAGTTAAAATTTTATTTTCTAATGACAGTCAACAACAGTAGAAATGTTTATATAGGAGAAGAAAAATTTACTAGATAAAATTTATTTTTTAAAAACAAGAAATATCCAGTATTATAAATGGTTATCCAGGTGAAAATAAAATTGAATAGTTATAATTCATATTTAATGATGATCATAAAATATGTGTTTATCCAAGTTAATACAAAAACTATTTTTTTAAATTCATATTTTAAGATAATACATATCCCATATATAAATAGTATCTATGTGAAGAAAAGATTTAATCATTATATTCATATTTCATGAATAAATTGTTCAATATACTGAAGCTGATTCAGAAACTGTATTAAGTAAACATTTAGAGACAACATAAGTGAATATAGTAACATTCCCATGTAATTTAAATTTTCAGATCTAAATACAAGTTTTATATAAAATGATAAATGTAGTCCATTCAGGATAGTTTTGAGAAATATTTACATTAAGCTAAATGTTTATCAGGTTTTTCTGCTCCATTGTTGTTAAAGTACAATATGCCATTATGGCTAATTTTACATTAATAAATGTACAAGATAGTTGCAATCAGTTAATAAGAAGGACTAAACAATTTTACCATGTGCTATTTATAAGTGTGCACCATATGATCAATGAATTTATCATCTTTTTCTTTTTTTTTTACTTTTTACAGGAAAGTTTAACATAAATGCTAAACATCACATGATCACCATTTCTTATGCTTTTACACAACTTGTTACACAGGAGTTTAGCAACTCTCCATACCATAGTGCCACCAGTACAAACCAGAGCAATCAATGAATGCAAGAAAGTTGGTTTAAAAATCCCTATCTAGTGCTTATTCATTCAATATCCTCAGACTAGTTTCAGGCTTCTGACATGCACTATGGAGGGTTTAGCTCTGTGATTAACATAATTGCTATAACATGATAAGCTATCAGACAATATTTGAAAGTTTTAAAAGTATTATAGTTCCAATTTATAGCATGAAATTTTAAAACTTATAAATTAAAATATTTAAAACATTTTAAATATTACATTACATTAATTAGTAGAATTGAAATAATATCATTTTACAAATTAATATTCACATTGTAAATATCAAAATAAAATATTTTATTTTATTTAATATTAAGTTCTAACTATATTTTATTATTTATTACTAATAATTCTAATAATAAATTGTCTTAAAGTAATTTAAAGTTAAAAGACATTCAAAATTTGAAATAACCTGCGTATGTATTTAAATATTGTTAAAACATTCTATTATTATTCAATGTAATTTTTAAATAATGGCTGTAGAATAATAAAGTTATTGCTATACTGATGGCATTCTTAAATAATTTATCCATATTATTGTTAGCGTTATGTCTTTTTATTTTATATGTAGTTTCCTTAAAATTAAATTGATGTGTATGAGAGTTTTATAACTAAATATGAATCTTTAAAAAAATTGTTTCACATATTCAAAGATGCTGTATTTGTAAAATATGTTTGATTAGACATTTTGATAAGTTTAATAATCTCACTTTATAAGACAACATTATTAATAATTTAATATCACTTATATAACATTATATGTAATCATAACAACAACAACATGTTTAATAAACGTTTGCTGCCTGCCGATTAATAAGTCATGATTGTATTTGTATATTAGCATAGTTTCTTTTATTTTACTTTTGTTATTATTTTTTTTCAATTTGCAATATTTTAACATTATTGTAACTGAAGTAATATTGTAATAGTACATAATACTGATCACCAACAGTAATAAATATAATAATTAATTAAAATTACTCCTAAATTCAAAATTCAGCCAGACCAGCAAAAATAATATTAAAACAGAACTAAAGGTTTCCACTGCTACAGGCAGACTTCTCAAGTGTAAAGAACTACATAACCTACACAATATATATAATATTAAACATTACCCACAAATCCATTTACTTCCCATCGACCCTTAATATTAAAAGAACTCTTAAATAAGTTAATTGCTTCAGAATAATAAATTTTCAATAATAAGATTCTTTAATTTTCTTTGGATTTCATTTCGGAAAGAAGACAACCTTAGCTCCATCAAAATTAATAGTGTGACCTGTATCTTTTTCATGGATACACAAAACAGAACTAATATATCTATTTCTAATTCTACTTTTTTATTCTGGTTGGAACAAACATCACATGGGCACTACAATAGCTA
>JAQFVV010015083.1:0-20827 GCA_028023455.1 Epiperipatus broadwayi | reverse complement strand
TATTGTACCCTCCTCCCCCGACGTCGCCTCACGCACGCCCACTCCATAGACAATAATCTAAAATAATGTTTAGGATTTTTATTATTACGCCTAAATATTCCGGGTTCTCTCTCTCTAGCTCAGTCTTAACAAAATGAATGAAATTAATTTACTACTAGCTCTAAACTTTAAAATATAAATACAATTATATTATCAAAATTTTATTATTTTCATGAGACATGGAGCGACGACACGGGGAGCGAGACAGACTACATTGAGATATATCCACATGATACTATCCCAATGGCATAAGAACACTATACTAAATAATCAACTTATGGTATTCTTATGACTTTCCAAGCTCTTTTCATTACAATTAAGATAATAATCATATCTTATTATTCTATGTAATTATAATCTAGCTCAATTAAATAATTTAAGTAAATAAATGAAATAAAATCAAATCAAATAAATCTCAGGTTCATAAATTGCATTTAAACTGATTTAAATTACGGTAGTAAACTATGAGAAGGGAATTTTATGTCATAAATTCACTACGTAACAACTAACAATAATAAATAAAAATAATGATAATAATAGTATAATGTAATCCTATTTCTTCTTAAATGAAATAAATAAATAAATATTACGTTCGTGGTAGTATTTAATAATCTGACAATCAAAATACGTGTTGTAATATTAGCATATAATTTATTTTAATATTGTGGCAACCAACTTATGATCAATAACGATATAATTAGAATCCTTTAATTTTGTCATACAAATAAATTTTCAAAAATTATTATAACACTTTTATGTTTATCTACTTTGTGCAAAATCATATGTTTGTTGCAATTATAAATGTGTATTGCGATATCATGCATTCTATGTGGAGAAATATAACTAAGACACGAAGCTTACAAATAAATTTACAACATAGTTTATTAATAATTATACAAATAACAATATTTACATTATGTACATCGGATATCCATACTTTCCTGTTACAAAATTACTTTACTAGTTTATCTCTTAACATTAAATTTCTACTTATTTTATTTTTAACTCTTATACAGTATTATTATTATTATTATTATATCTGATTTTAGTTTAGCTTGTTACAAAAATGTATCTATCAATAATTATCATTAATACTTTATATCTCTATGGATTTTAAAATTATATTTTTACAAAAATTTTTACCTTCGTAGTAAAACTATACAAAATCATAAAATTCTATTTTTATATTATTCGTATGGAATCCTAAAGATTCAAACCCTTCTTGACATTTTGATGTTCCGTTTTATTACCGACCATACAATAATTATTAATCCAATACTTATCCAAGCCTTTGCTTCGTATGGTAACTACAATCATTCACATACCATGCACAAATACATATATCTGTTACACATTATTGAATCATTTTCAACCAACATGCAATCTCTCTTTTTTTTAATATCATATAAAATATTAAAATTTTATTATTACTTTAAAACTTTGTTTAGATTTCCCTTAAAAAAAATCTTATATTCTTTTCCGAATTACTTTTTAAAACTATATCATATGATTCTTCATCTCTTTATGACATTTATACTTTCACTTTTAAAATAACAATTCTAAATCATTCTAGTAAATAAACTATTCTTACATAACGACAACCTAGCCTCATTTCTATTTTATGTATCATTTCTATAAAAATATCTTTCTGACGATGTATATTCATGAAACAAGGATAGCGAAAATAGATGCGCAGGATCAAAACAACTAGAATATTATCCGTCATAAAACTTGACAATGATGGCACAGTGAATTTAAAGAACACCATAGAGGAGTGACCTTTATCTGTCTATCCACCTCTGCTATAGGAGTGATGCTAAAGCTATTTCTTCAGCTTTATAAAACATCAAAAAGTTTAAAAATACGTAAAAACACTGTCCAAAATATATGTGTTCAGTGATAGGACTTAGTTAGCTATACTGAAATCACACAAAATACTATGATCCAAATATTTGATTTTTCATATTTCTTGGCAAAAAACATCATCTTGGTTTCCTTTACACCAGTACTACCAAGTCACTATCCGATTTTATTTCTCTAGATTTATCTATGCATTACATCGACAAATTTCTGTCTACATTTCTAACAATAATAAAATTCATTTTTAGTCCAAACTATACAGCTATTCTTAAGAAAAATCTTTTACTACTTATCTCGTATATTTATAATATACCAACTATTTTAAAATCATCATGAATATTTGCAACATAAAAGTTCAAAAGAATCACATAATTATTATGATACTTATTATTAATTATATTTTTAAAACAACTTATTGCATGCACATTTAAAATTACTACTATCTCAAATATATGTTTTAATGTTGGATAAAATGTGTACTTATAATTTAAAAACTTTCATACATCATTCTTCATTAATAGATGACCTAAAAAAAATACATTATGCATTATCAATAATATCACAATTACCAAAACGATCTCTATCTTCTTGATCGTATTCTGAAGGCTTCACCATTCCATTACTTCTTGTAGATATTTAAAAACTTCCATACATACATTTTATTTTTATAATAATATTTCTATCATTCTATTAAGCTATTATATTTAAAATCTCATTATTCTTAAATTCATGTTTATATGTTTCCCTAAGCTAATATAGATTTTTTATATTTTAAATACAATCAAATAAAAAATATTAAATTATATTTACGATACTGCTTTGTCGAACTTGCTTGTAAATTGTTCATAGTAAAGCTAAAAAAAATATACTTTATTTTTTCTTTCAGTCACTTAATGTTCTATAAAAAAATAACTCTGTTTAATAATCTTCATCGACGATGATCCTTAGTTTTCTCAATATTTTATACACTTATTAATTCTTGATGTCTCCAACATAGTCTGCTAGCTTTTTCCCGCGCGTCTTGGTTTCCCCCGATGCATCTTGTAGATATTTTATTTTAAATCTGCAATAATTTCTGTTTTCCATGGATCCATTTCTATTTAGTCATTTAATTATATATTTCTTTGATCAAACATTTTTCATTAAATTCTTTGTAATATTTTTTCATTTCTCTTATATAAAGTTTTTCGGCTCCTCTCAATAAAATACTTATAGCACCTTAATCTTTTACTTTCCTTTATCTCACATTTCTGGAACTATATCTTTTAATAATGTTTTCTTTACAAATAAACATTATTTCTCCACCGTTATTTTTCTTGATACTAGAACGCATATTAAAATTTTGTTTATAGAGAAGTCTAACTTAGTTTTAAAGTAGCCCTGTACATTTATCGTCATAAATTGTTCTTGGCGATCAGCAGCTTCTTTTTCAGATTTTCACATATCGTCCCAATTGTAGTCCTTTCAGTTATAAGATCAAGTTTCAGGTTGAGCACAACTAAAGTGGCATTAAGATGATTTCCAATTATTTTTCTTTCAGCAATCACTTTAAATATTTTTTCTTGTACTTCCATGTTACTGTAGGCTTTCTGGTTAAATTTGAATAAAATTTCCTGGTAAGATCACTTATAAAATTAGAAATTCATGTCTTTGCAGTCAAAAATATATTATATGTTACAGTATAACTCTTAGAATAATACGAAATTATAGATTTATATTACTTTCAGCTACGATGTTACCAGCTATCAAATGTGTTACTTTCTCCTTCACTTTCACATTACTTCTCCCGCTCTGTATAATTCTTAGATTTTTGTCTGTTAATTTTACATCCTTTGATTGGTTAATATTTGTTTTAGCGCGAACAATTTATTCATTTTATTTTGATAACAGAATGAATGTTTCAAAATTAAGAATTGATGACGTAATGTCTGGAATTATTTATACCAATATTTTTAAATTCAATTATAGTTTTATATAAAAAAAATCATCTAAGCTTTAAAATAATTATTAAAACAATATTTAATATTTATAACTTTCATTTTAATGATCGATGGCAATTATATCTAGTTTTAAATTCACACAGTTTATTATTATTTTACCAAGAGTGTGCGTGAAGGTATTTAATATACGGTCACGTGTTTACTAACTTTTATCAAAATAATTTTTTATTTACGTCTTGGTTTAAATTACCAAAACTGATATATTTTATAAAAATTTAGAAAATAATTTTAAAATGTTAAACTAAATATAACTCTCACCATCCCAAAGTTTATTAATAAATTATACTCTATTAAATTTGATTATTAAATATAATTATACACTACATATAGTATTTATTTAATTTATTAGTTTTTAAATATTATACTAAATAATTGATATACTTTTAACTATCTATAGCTGTATTATTTTGTATGGCCAGCTTTCACAACCATAAGCAATGATATGATTAAGCTTTATTTAATTGTTTTCTTTTAAAATAATTTATTACACTGTTACCTACCAGGTATTTTTTAGCTTTAAATTGTACTATAAAATCTCATTCTCTTATTATTATTTATATATCTTACAAATATAAATTAAAATTTAAAATTTTTTAATAATTGACCTTTCTACCCTACCTATGACCTACAGACAAGGGCACAATATATATATATGTCCACAGATGGCGTTTCTACCAAAAACACCGATCAAGCGTATATTCTGTTTACATAAATGTCAGAGTAGCATTCACTATCTCTAACTATAATTCTACTTT
This sequence comes from Epiperipatus broadwayi, assembly GCA_028023455.1. NCBI lineage: Eukaryota > Metazoa > Onychophora > Udeonychophora > Euonychophora > Peripatidae > Epiperipatus > Epiperipatus broadwayi. Next base: position 16,173 of record JAQFVV010015083.1, on the reverse strand, counting down.
CAGATCATGATTTCAAGCTATTTGCTATCGTCAGTGAAAGACAGGAATAAAGAAACTAGATCTAAACACAAACTCTGAGCGTTTATGAAACAATTTCTATTCAGCTTGCAAGCGTGAATTTTTTAGACACGTAATGTCTTCAAACTCAGCATAGCAAACCAGATAGCTATATGGGTCTGATCTCAGTTCAGCATCACCACATAGTAGAAGCCTCTGCAATCTATATCATTGCAAGAAAGACCTCAAAGGTACATTTATGATAAACAAAAATGCAAGTTAAAAAACTTGCTAACGCTTGTATTTATGTCCACAGATGGCGTTTCTACCAAAAACACCGATCAAGCGTATATTCTGTTTACATAAACGTCAGAGTAGCATTCACTATCTCTAACTATAATTCCACTTTCAGATCATGATTTCAAGCTATTTGCTATCGTCAGTGAAAGACAGGAATAAAGAAACTAGATCTAAACACAAACTCTGAGCGTTTATGAAACAATTTCTATTCAGCTTGCAAGCGTGAATTTTTTAGACACGTAATGTCTTCAAACTCAGCATAGCAAACCAGATAACTATATGGGTCTGATCTCAGTTCAGCATCACCACATAGTAGAAGCCTCTGCAATCTATATCATTGCAAGAAAGACCTCAAAGGTACATTTATGATAAACAAAAATGCAAGTTTTTTAACTTGCTAACGCTTGTATTTATGTCCACAGATGGCGTTTCTACCAAAAACACCGATCAAGCGTATATTCTGTTTACATAAACGTCAGAGTAGCATTCACTATCTCTAACTATAATTCCACTTTCAGATCATGATTTCAAGCTATTTGCTATCATCAGTGAAAGACAGGAATAAAGAAACTAGATCTAAACACAAACTCTGAGCGTTTATGAAACAATTTCTATTCAGCTTGCAAGCGTGAATTTTTTAGACACGTAATGTCTTCAAACTCAGCATAGCAAACCAGATAGCTATATGGGTCTGATCTCAGTTCAGCATCACCACATAGTAGAAGCCTCTGCAATCTATATCATTGCAAGAAAGACCTCAAAGGTACATTTATGATAAACAAAAATGCAAGTTAAAAAACTTGCTAACGCTTGTATTTATGTCCACAGATGGCGTTTCTACCAAAAACACCGATCAAGCGTATATTCTGTTTACATAAATGTCAGAGTAGCATTCACTATCTCTAACTATAATTCCACTTTCAGATCATGATTTCAAGCTATTTGCTATCGTCAGTGAAAGACAGGAATAAAGAAACTAGATCTAAACACAAACTCTGAGCGTTTATGAAACAATTTCTATTCAGCTTGCAAGCGTGAATTTTTTAGACACGTAATGTCTTCAAACTCAGCATAGCAAACCAGATAGCTATATGGGTCTGATCTCAGTTCAGCATCACCACATAGTAGAAGCCTCTGCAATCTATATCATTGCAAGAAAGTCCTCAAAGGTACATTTATGATAAACAAAAATGCAAGTTAAAAAACTTGCTAACGCTTGTATTTATGTCCACAGATGGCGTTTCTACCAAAAACACCGATCAAGCGTATATTCTGTTTACATAAACGTCAGAGTAGCATTCACTATCTCTAAGTATAATTCCACTTTCAGATCATGATTTCAAGCTATTTGCTATCATCAGTGAAAGACAGGAATAAAGAAACTAGATCTAAACACAAACTCTGAGCGTTTATGAAACAATTTCTATTCAGCTTGCAAGCGTGAATTTTTTAGACACGTAATGTCTTCAAACTCAGCATAGCAAACCAGATAGCTATATGGGTCTGATCTTCAGTTCAGCATCACCACATAGTAGAAGCCTCTGCAATCTATATCATTGCAAGAAAGACCTCAAAGGTACATTTATGATAAACAAAAATGCAAGTTAAAAAACTTGCTAACGCTTGTATTTATGTCCACAGATGGCGTTTCTACCAAAAACACCAATCAAGCGTATATTCTGTTTACATAAACGTCAGAGTAGCATTCACTATCTCTAACTATAATTCCACTTTCAGATCATGATTTCAAGCTATTTGCTATCGTCAGTGAAAGACAGGAATAAAGAAACTAGATCTAAACACAAACTCTGAGCGTTTATGAAACAATTTCTATTCAGCTTGCAAGCGTGAATTTTTTAGACACGTAATGTCTTCAAACTCAGCATAGCAAACCAGATAGCTATATGGGTCTGATCTCAGTTCAGCATCACCACATAGTAGAAGCCTCTGCAATCTATATCATTGCAAGAAAGACCTCAAAGGTACATTTATGATAAACAAAAATGCAAGTTAAAAAACTTGCTAACGCTTGTATTTATGTCCACAGATGGCGTTTCTACCAAAAACACCGATCAAGCATATATTCTGTTTACATAAACGTCAGAGTAGCATTCACTATCTCTAACTATAATTTAACTTGCATTTTTGTTTATCATAAATGTACCTTTGAGGTCTTTCTTGCAATGATATAGATTGCAGAGGCTTCTACTATGTGGTGATGCTGAACTGAGATCAGACCCATATAGCTATCTGGTTTGCTATGCTGAGTTTGAAGACATTATGTGTCTAAAAAATTCACGCTTGCAAGCTGAATAGAAATTGTTTCATAAACGCTCAGAGTTTGTGTTTAGATCTAGTTTCTTTATTCCTTCTTTCACTGACGATAGCAAATAGCTTGAAATCATGATCTGAAAGTGGAATTATAGTTAGAGATAGTGAATGCTACTCTGACGTTTATGTAAACAGAATATACGCTTGATCGGTGTTTTTGGTAGAAACGCCATCTGTGGACATAAATACAAGCGTTAGCAAGTTTTTTTAACTTGCATTTTTGTTTATCATAAATGTACCTTTGAGGTCTTTCTTGCAATGATATAGATTGCAGAGGCTTCTACTATGTGGTGATGCTGAACTGAGATCAGACCCATATAGCTATCTGGTTTGCTATGCTGAGTTTGAAGACATTACGTGTCTAAAAAATTCACGCTTGCAAGCTGAATAGAAATTGTTTCATAAACGCTCAGAGTTTGTGTTTAGATCTAGTTTCTTTATTCCTGTCTTTCACTGACGATAGCAAATAGCTTGAAATCATGATCTGAAAGTGGAATTATAGTTAGAGATAGTGAATGCTACTCTGACGTTTATGTAAACAGAATATACGCTTGATCGGTGTTTTTGGTAGAAACACCATCTGTGGACATAAATACAAGCGTTAGCAAGTTTTTTTAACTTGCATTTTTTTATCATAAATGTACCTTTGAGGTCTTTCTTGCAATGATATAGATTGCAGAGGCTTCTAGTATGTGGTGATGCTGAACTGAGATCAGACCCATATAGCTATCTGGTTTGCTATGCTGAGTTTGAAGACATTATGTGTCTAAAAAATTCACGCTTGCAAGCTGAATAGAAATTGTTTCATAAACGCTCAGAGTTTGTGTTTAGATCTAGTTTCTTTATTCCTGTCTTTCACTGACGATAGCAAATAGCTTGAAATCATGATCTGAAAGTGGAATTATAGTTAGAGATAGTGAATGCTACTCTGACGTTTATGTAAACAGAATATACGCTTGATCGGTGTTTTTGGTAGAAACGCCATCTGTGGACATAAATACAAGCGTTAGCAAGTTTTTTAACTTGCATTTTTGTTTATCATATATATATATATATATGTGTGTGTGTGTGTGTGAAGTGTAATAATGCTTAAGGTTAAATGGGTTTACAAATAACATTAAAAACCAGTATCACTTAGACAATCCCTATATATATATATATATATAAAACAATCAAGAATTTCAAGCTGTTGTCAAGGCAACCTTCTTTTAGCATTAGAAGTGGAATCCCACATCTATTAATTGGACTTGAATCTAAAGGAATTTGAATGGAGTTTTGAGATTAAGATGCAGGTTAAGGATGAGGGATGTTATAACAGAATCATGTAGAAAATAAACCATTTTGAAAACAACAGTGATATACATGATGATAAAAGAGAATGTGATATATTAATAAATCCCACACTAAAAGAATACATCATACTGACTTTAGTGCCCCATTGACAGCATATATATATTATAACGGTCGGGGATGATGATGAAGTATCCAGTCTTACCGCATCTGCCGACAGAGTGCCACTAGGCTACTTTGAACCTAGAAAATTTATAAAGTCGACAGATACGTGCTGTTAAGATCATGGCCATCAGCCCTAGGCACTAGCTCAAGTAGACACAGAAACTTATATATTTAATAAAATATATTTTTAATAATAATAAAGGCAATCACTGTCAGTATTAATAACACAAAAAAGATTTTATTTATGTATATAATTAATAACGCACAAACTTTTAAAAAATAATTTTCGTAACACAGGAAGAAATTTGTTTTATTCTGTTTCATTATTATTTTATTTGTTTTTAACTTAATTTTAAATTTTAGAAATGTTGAGTATAGATGAGCTACCCAGACCACGCACCTAAAAGACTTTCAAACAATTGATTCCGGGCTAAAAGTCCACCGCCACACCAATGGTCGCTTCCAGATATATATCAGCAACCAATGCAATATGAACATGTTAGCATAGAATCACATGACAGGAATGTGCATCTGAACAATGTGATATTATTGGAGAAAATATGAGCTTCAACCAGTATAGGAATGTGCTTCTATGTGGCAAAGGAATCATGTATGTAATAATAAGAGAAAAACACTGCGTATGGATGAGAGCGGTCTTATCTTGCCGACTTATCTTCTCAATCCATAGAACTGTAATGGGTCAATGGCACAGAAAATACCTCTGCATCCATTTCAACTATATGACTACCCCTCTTTGGGGTCATGCATTCAGTTGAACTCATAGCCCTAGGTGCTAACACACTTCACATTACATTGATATAAACATCCACATATCTCTCTACCAGCATTGACACAACTACGTAACAAATAGTCCGAAATCAAAACCCTCTTTAAAAGTAACATATTTAAACTAGTTTAGCAGCTATCTACACTCAACTAACATTTAAATCATTTTATTAATTTAATTCAAAACAAAAATCTTTAGTTTAATTAAGGTTTTAAAATCATTTTTAAGATGACATTTATATTTTAACTTAATTTTTTACTGCAAATTTATATAACCTGCTTTTCTTTTTAAATTTAATAATGCACAAATAACGATGTGTTTCTATTTTTAAATTTAAGTTAAACACAAATAAAATACAATACATTTTTTTTTTAAAAGATTACATTGAAAACTTTAGCTAAGAGTTTAAAATCGCAAAGTTTATAGAAAGATAAAAGTTCAGGTTGGCTCAGAAAGAGAAAGTCTATTATTCATTTTAAAGATAGATAAAGTTGTAAGATTTTAAATTTAACAGTTTATATTTCATTTTATCTTTTATAAATTATACTTTCCTTTATCCATGCTCGTTCCTTTGCGATGAAGATCTATGAAGACTTATGACAATGTATGAAGCATTTATGCTGGTTTCTGAAGACGGGATCCATGGTTCGATCCATGGAGATGAAAGCTGCCTTTGGCCGGTTGTACCGAAGGAAGCACAATGAAGTTGATTACATCTTGGGTGACGGCGATAATAGCTTTTTAAATTTTTATTTCTACTTTCAGCAAATACAATTGAATCAAAATTTTAATTTTTTAATTTTCCAACTCTCTAATTAACTAATTATTATTTTGGTTTTTCCTTTTATACTCCCCAGGCACCTTATCTCTGGAATGCACAGATTCATCAAACATATTTCATTATTTATATTTTATTGGTTTATTCTTTGTGTCCAAGGTGAGCTTTTGGGTTTTCCACTGAGGTCTGTGTCTCTATCTCTGGGTGGGAACTCTTATCTATTTCATAATCATTTCTTTAATTGTGATTTTGCCTCAAGGATCTGTTTGTAATTTTTTTATAATTAAAAAAATCTTTGCTATTATTAAAAAGGTTTTTATTATATATTTTATTTAAAGATTAGAATCTTTGCTTCGATTCTATAATTTAATTATTTTTTAAAGCTTATTTTAATATTTAAATCAATCTAACATATTAATAAATTAATAATTCATTATTTGTGCATTTTGACAGTTTGTTTTTAATTCTGTATTAGAAAAAAAAAATACTATTAAAATTTGAATGTAGCGCATATATATATATCCCATTACAATATATATATATATATAGTAGCCATATGGGTTACTTGGGACACAGTAACAGTGTTCACACACACATACATATAAAATTGAAAGGAAAAGTAGAAATAAACACAGACATAAATTTTTTTACATTTCCCTGGAATAAGTAAAATATTACATAATTATAAATTTAAAATAATATTTTATTATAAATTAAGCATTTAACAAGTCTAAATAAATATTAATATTGTATTCTGATTTTGAATTTAAAAACAAGCATGCTTTATTTTTAAAATCTTTTAATTAATATTTGTATACATTTCACTATCTAGTTAAAAATAGCTGTAGATTATAAAATTCCAAAGAATGTAAGTTAACTGAAGTCAATTTTTTTCTAATCATACTTTTGATAAAACTTTAAACTTGTTTTCAAAAGGATTAAAGAATAAAACAGTTTTTAATTACTGTATTTTTGTCACTTCACTTTTATAAAAAAAGTTGATAAAAAGATTAGAACAGTTTTGGGGAATATTTTTTATAAGAGTTGGCTAGTTTGTTGGCAGTAATTCTAGCTGGTCAGAAGAGATGGCTAGCAGAATTATACAGAAAACTGCCTTAAAGATTAAGACTGCAAGGAGCACAAGTCCAACAGCAGCTTTGAATCTACATGGAGGAAAATTGACCCACTTCTTTGTATTAAAATTCATAACTGCAGATGTGTTCACAAAAGATAGCTTGCTGGCCTGAATTCTAAGTGGAACCAAGTGAATGCCACCAATGTGGTTGATTATGCCTTTCCTGATGTTGACAATATTGGACTATGCCTATCTCGATGAGGACTCATGCATCAGCTTGCTGAAGAATTGGTATACATATACTGATTTATCTAGTTGCAAGGAATCACAGATAAATAAATGTATGAAGCAAGTTTTTTAAAATAATTCATGTAAATGACATTTTAAAAACTGATATATATATATATATATGAGAGAGAGAGAATAAAATTAATTTAAATTATTTATTAAAGAAAAAAGAAAAATTTTAAATCTATGTTTTAAATTTAAAGATGTTATAATTAGTTAAATGCAGTCTACGATAGTAATATATATATCGAGGCTGATAGCATTATATATAATAACAAAATTTCATATAATTTCTTTGATAAAATGACATTAAAAAAATCTATATATTTTAAAAGAAGGCAGGTAAAATTTTGCCGGAATCAAATGATTGATTCATAGATACTTCTAAAACTCCAAAATCTTTCAAGGTAGAAAAAAAAAGAACAAAAAAAATTTGCTGGAGTAATTTTTTTTAAAAAAGGCATTTATATTTAATTAAGAGTAATACAAGTAATAAATGTGCTTACAGGTAAAATCTAGGAGTAAAGATTTAATTTATTGACTTTGCAATAAATGCCTAGCCAGAGAAAACATTTAAAATATCTCTGTCAGGAACTTGCCCCTAACCTCTGACCATGGTTTCATGCTTTGGCACTCCTCAGAGAGGCATTAGGATAGCTTCAAATCTAGCACCTCTCTGAGGAGTTCCAAACCACAAAACCATGGTCAAAGATTGGGGGGGGGTTCCTGATAGAGATATTTTAAATGCTTTCTCTGGCTAAGCATTTATCACAAAGGTTGTTGAGCAATTGGCAATGCTCATTGTTTATATCTTACAAGCTTAAGAGAATGGAGTCATGTGATCTATGACTATTTTTATTTGATTATTTATATTATCTATATTGTTTTTTTTCTATATTGTACCGGTCGGTTTCGTCTGTTCATATAACAAGATCTAGCATCTAGGCAAAAGTACCTCGAGTCCAGTCATGCGCAAGATACATAAGTCAGGAACATTCATGAACTCTGCCCTATTTGCCTATTTTCCAGATCTACCAACTTATGAGCAACAATTCCAATGATACTGATCTAATTTATTTCTACCCCGCCGGCATCACAAAGTCGTGACACAAAATGACTCTTATTTGAACTTTATTCATGTACAGGATATTATAATTAGCGATTTTCGATCATCTAGTAAGTGGAACCTTTTTTTATATAACATCAAATCCATTTCTATTTCATAAATGAAACAATGACTTAGATATTTAGAAAGATATAAAATTTATTAAATCAACTTGGAATATATATGATTGCAAACGTTATTGGTGTTACAATGTAAATAAAATGGGTGTTAATCTCCCTTGGACAACATTAACCTCCCTTACAATGCTATAAACTGAATGTATTTAATCATCAATAACAAATAATTCATGGCTTTATTCTAATGCGGCTATTTATATGTCAATAATTTATCGATTGAATGGGATACATAAGATTTTTAATAATAGCGCTAGACTACAGTTACCTAAAGTTCTTTGAATCCACCATTAATAAAACAATAGCACTGGTACCAATACTTAAATTTATTGAGTTGGATGATGAGGATAATTATATTTAATTAATATTTGCATTTGCTATATAAGAACATGTGTGTGAAGCTAATTTGGGAAATAATAATAATGGCAGAAGTATCGTATCTGAAAGTGTGAATGAAACATATAAAAAAATGGCAATCCATTTAGCATAATCATAACAGTACGGTTTAGGAGAATTAATAGGCTTTTAATGAGAACAAAATATGGGAGAGTGGTACGTGTATGATGGCAATGGAGCGATCTATTCTAAGATCCAAGAAGATACTTCCATTCACAGTTAAAGAAGGCGACTCTCTGCAAACGTCGGCAGGGTCGGGTCATAAACAACGAAGAATGCACCTTATTGAATTGCCATAGGCTGGACTTTTGCCAGAGCGAACTCTATGCAATAATCTCGCGCTGAAGAAATCCAAAGAGGTTTGCCAAACCTTGTCCTTGGTATTGGAAGTAAAAATTAACTAAGCACAAAGGTATATATATATATAACGAAAGGCCGGTATACACGTAACGCTTGCATTAATATAAATAGATATATTTAACTAAGGAATAAAGAATTATCGCCTATCTTTATTAATAAAAACCCAGCGTACCGGTATGATTTGATTACTACGTGGATATGGAAGAATTACATTTAATGCTAATATAATATAGCTCATAGAACTAAAGGATCCCCCCCCCCTTATGTATTACTTTAAACTACACATAAACTTTCCACAACGGATAAATAATATAAATCTTTGGTTTTGAATGCTTTAATAAATAAATACTTTTCATATTATTAAATATATATAAAGTCGGTGGTGGCTATTGATTTCAAGAAAGTAATATTAATTTAATTCATATAAATCTATTTGCAGATTTTAGAAGTTAGCGCTATTATTTAATTAACCAAAAAAAAACACATTTCTAAGAAAATAGATTTTTACTTAGTTTTTGAAAATAACACTGTACAATAATTATCAAATTCTGATTTTATTTCCCCAGACTGGCAGGCACCTGCTATACTAAGAATAACAAATTTGTTTTTAAAAAATACTAGATTAATTACCCTCTGAAAAGTAAGGAGGGTTTTCTTTTATTAAAAGAGATAGCGTAAGCATTTGCGATTCTGGGGGAAATTATCGACATATAATTTAGTATCTGAAAGTATAAAATATAATAATGAAAATAAAGTATTGCCACATAGACGTGAAATTAAGAACTAATAATTATTCAGGAGAGGTTTAATGTAGGAGAGATTACAGCTAAGTTATATATAGAGAGAACAAGGTACAATTAACAAAAAGGTAAGAACTTTACAAACTGATTCATAACTAATATTAAATTTTACAAATGAAAGCTTTACAAAAGATTTAAAGAAATAGATAGGTGAGAGTTAAAATGATTCACGGTAACTTTAAAGGTCTAGCAGCATTTGAAATGATTACCTCTGTAAAACGTGGTGGTTCTTTGGATGATTTCAATTCCCGCGGAGACTAGATCTAGTTTGTCAAGCATAGTTATTCAGGCAGGCAATAAGTTTGTTATTTAACAAATATGCATATAATTATAGTCTATGAGTATCAGGATCCATGGGCACAGATTGCAGGGAAGGCCATCTCGAATGGCGAGAAAGGCGACTTACATTTACTCAGTACACATTGAAATTAACGAACGCAAATTTTCTTGGTGACTGCTCTCATTGACTGTCTTAGTTACTCTCCCCAAATTAATTCGTAATTATTCCATGCCTTGGTATTTTTGGAATGATTGGTCATTGCTAATTGTTATCTAATTCAATTAATCTTTAAAAAAATTTGTACATACGATTTACCCATTGTGCTGGAAGATGCCATTGTGAGATAAATTTTCAATTCGAAATTAAATTGATAAAAAAAAATGTTTGTAACAAAAGTAAATCAATTAAGTTTAGTTTCTACTTTTGATTTTAGAGAAACTTTTAATTAAAGTTATGTTAGAATATTATACAAGATTACGCTTCTCACCTTTAATTAATTTTGACTAATTACAATCGCATCTTCCATATTGGATTTAAAAGAAAAGTGGAGTTTAATGGCAAAAATAATTTAAAAACACAATTTTATAAAATTACATATAACGAACTTTTCCAATAAATATTGCTCAGCACGTTTGTCTCTACAATATCTATAGATATCTGAGCTGCAATTAATAAATACTTATTATATCTTTTATAGAATAACAAAATGCAGAAAATATAATATATTGATATTATAGCTTGTTATAATTAATCTTCCGTTCCCTATTATGTATATTTTCCCTTTTTAAATACTATATTCATTATTTTTATTTTGTGTGTTTAAATTTAGATATTTAGGCATATATCTTCGTTAATAAATATGTTAGTTAATAATACTCAAACAAAAGGATAAAAAAAATGTGTTAGTGAGTGGAATATATACGCAAGAATAGGGTTTGAATTTAGGTTGGTAGCGGAAGATTTGAAGTGGGCTGTGAAGCGCAATCTGAATCTCAGATTCCGCTTCAATATACACATGTCTATTATGAAGGATATTTTTAATGACTATTATTTTTACTCATTCAACTCATAATTCTAACATAACCAAGATAATGGTGCCATTTATCATGAACCATCATTATTCAGTGTAAATTTTGGTCATATTCAACAACAAAAATTCTTAATAATAATATTTTTTTTCTCATGGGTCATAGCATCAGCCGGAAAGTGAACCCGCTAACCCGGGACAACTGCTTGTAAAGCTGCTGTCGTTTGTGCACCATACCGCAAATACAACTTTTATTTATCTAACTAATATTTTCATATCTATAATTTTTTTATTTTCCCCAAGTAAATATGATTCTATAATAAAATAATACCTGCAAAAATGTCTAAAAATTTAATTATTTTTATTGTTAAAACTACAACAATCAACTGTCTCTTGCACTTCCTGATACAATTTTTATTTACTTACAACTGATTTTGCAAATGAGCTAAAATTGTGAACTACTGCTTTGAAAATAAATAACAGCACTGCAAAAAAGGCCAACGTTTTATTGGTTACGTAATTATAAAAAACAAAAAACTTTGCAAATGGATTCCACAATGCACCAAATATAAATTTTGCACTTAGAAGGTATCAACTTGTTTTATTTTGTATAAATATTTCATTTTAATTCAACAAACGGCGATTTAGGGAATATTATTTTTAGTCTAGGTAAGATTCGAATTTGCAGGTTGTAAATTAAGAAATTATTTAAAAAAAAAAAAAATTAAAGCAAGTAAAATGTTTTTTCTGTAAAATATATTTATAAGATATTACAGCAAAATAAAGAAAAGTGTGATTTTGGTAATATTTATGAAATGTTTTTATTAGTTAGTATTTCATCATCATCATCATCATCAATCATTATCAGTCCAATGCAGGATGAAGGTCTCTCCAAGTTCAATCCATCTTCTCCGATCTTTAGCTTCTCTTTTCCACATCACCCCTGCACACTTTCTTATTTCATCCATTCATCTCATATGAGATCTCTTTCTGGATCTTTTACAATTTCTTGCAATCCAGTTTAAGATTTTCATTGTCCATCTATCATCTCTTTTAGCAATATGTCCAGCCCAAGGCCATTTCAGTTTTTTAATTGTTTTCAATGAGGTCAGTAAGACCCGTTGTTCACTTACCCATATATTGCGTTTTTGATCTCTTCTTGTTACTCCCAAAATGCATCTCTCCATACTTCTTTGAGTGGTCTGAAGTCTCTATATTGCTCTTCTATTTAATGTCAAAGTCTCAGATCCATAAGTAAGAACTGGTAAAACACATTTATTAAAACCCTTCCTTTTCAAACATATAGGCATATTTCCTTTTAGTATCAAGTTATTTCTACCTATGATTAATTTCATCCATTGTTTTTATCTGTATTAATAATCTGACCAAGATATTTGTGGCTGTTAACTTCTTTAACTCATCATAATCAAGCTTTATTTTTATATTTTGAGTATTTACCCACAGATTAGTACTTTTTTTTTTTTTTTTTATAAATAAAACGTTTAGAAAAATGTTTATTCGTTATTATTTTTTCCAATTTAATTTTTTTTAATTGAGTTATGTTTTTGTATATTTTCAGTTTAGAGTAATAAATTAAGTTTTTTACCATCGGAAATCAGTATAATTTTCGTAAATGAGATTTTAAATTTACGAGACATTTTCGATGGTTTTTGTAAAATAAAGAATTGTACAAATATTAAGTCATTTATTTATAATTGTTAGAAAAAGTTGATTCCAACTTACTGTAACTTATCAAAGGTATATAAAAAGAATTTATATTCAAATAATTATAAACAAATATAAAATTAAAATTAGCCAAGCTATTAGTAAAACTCCCAAGTTAAAAGATTTAAATTTAAACTAGGTTATAAATATTGAAACATTTAATAAAATTTTGTACATATATATTTTTTGTGAGTTTAAGAAACGAATCAAAAACTAGATCAGAAGATGTCAAGCGTTGTTAGCCGAGAGGTTAGCGCAGTGACCTTGCACGCAAGCAGTTGGTTGCAGACTGTTGTTGCGGGTTCACCTTCCGGCCTATGCTATGACGTATGAACTGTATCAGAAGACTAAATCAGGAATAGAATTTAATTTCAAATGCATTACTATATTTGCAATAAATGGATGTTATTTGTATAGAGATTTGAAAAAATAATAAACATCTTTTTGTTATATCAGTAAGACTTTAGCCGAGAGGTCAGCGCAGCCGCTTTACAAGCAAACAGTTGGTTGCAGATGGTTGTTGCAGGTTCGCCTCCCGGCCGATGCTATGACACATGAAAAAAAAGTAGTAAACTTAGATGTAATAAAAGTGAAACAAGAAATGATAACTTAAAATTGAAGATATGTTTTTTTAAAAATAAGCAGTGCATTAATATCGAAACTTTTGTGTTATAATTTTAAATGAAATAGTTTGCAGCTTAGTCATTAAATATAAAATTAATCACGAAATTTTTCAGATATAGATTTATCAGATTTCATATAAAGTTGAGCTTGTAATTTTTATACACGAATTATTTAAGGCCTTGTTAGTTGTTGGACTTCTTTTAAATCTTTTAATGGCGCAAGACTATCCATTGTATTATTCTGTCACGCAGATGTTATTACAGGGTTTTTAACATTTCATTAATAATAAGATCAGATAACTAACAATGATTTTTTATTCAATCCCAAAAATGAATTTTCATACGTTCATTATATAATCTTAAAAGAATATAACGTCTCGGTAATATGGCGTGTAAAATTCAAATTTACCATAAAAATACATAAAAGATGTTAAAATGTGGAACAAGTTATAGGCGCTTTTAATTTTCAAACTGTAATAATCAATAAAATATACATGTATATTTTATATACATTTGCTTACTCATTTTTTTGCATTAATTTACAATTCTTTGATCTACAATACTGAGTGTAGCTTAAAATTTATCAATGAAGTTAAATTTAATATATCCTTAGAAAGTGTTAGTCAAGCGTTGGTAGCCGAGAGGTCAGCACAGCTGCCTTTGCAAGCAAGCAGTTGCAGACAGTTGTCGCGGGTTCGCTTCCCGCCGATGCTTTGACATATGGAAAAAATTATATTTTTATCTGTAGTTTTTTACGAATATGTTTTCATTAAAATTTATTATTGCATCATTCATTTATTTTACTGTCTCTTAACAATAGGGTATGTCCGCAACACACACCCCCCATATATATATATATACTGAATAAATATTTCTGTGGAGTAATTTTCATTACATCATTCTCACGCAAGGTAGGGAGTGGTTTCTATCTGCCTTTAATATCGCGCGGAGAGGTGTAATCATAAATATATGACCAAAGATATGCGAAAAGATTATGATCTCCAAGATGCATATTTCATGCTTAACAAGAACTCATCTCTTGGCCTAGATCACAATCTTTTACACATACCTTTATCATTGTTTAGCATATCTAAGTAGTCAATTACTACAGTTTACTTGATGTGTCAAATTTAAGGTCCTCACAACTTTGATACAAATCACTTAATTGACGTTTATTAATAATTTTTATTAGTCATTTATTAGACTAGAGATTACCTATTTACCTCCCTTATGTGAGAATGGTGTAATGAAAATTACACTACAAAAATATTATTAATTATGTGGATAATTTTTAGCATAATTAATGAATAATAAAAAATATTATTACTCATACTGACGTTAATATTATCATTTCATATATATTAGGTCTTACAGGAGACTTTTATATCGATGAAAATGGAGATGCTAAATGTGACTTTGTACTTTTGGACATGAATCCAAATACAGGAATATTGAGGTAATCATATATGTATTAATTCAAATACTTTTATAGGTATAAGATTATTTATGTATGATTATTTGGCAGTCAACGTCTTGTATATGATATAAAATATTCACACATCATGTGATGTTTAGTGGTTTAATAAAAATATTCTCATTAGACTTATCAAATATATGAAAAAACTTTGGTCTGCTTTCTTTCTTTAACTGTGCCATTTAACCTTCATTGAGAGCAATATTGTTAAAGAAGAAAATGGTAATCAAATAAAATAGTTTTATAAAAAAAAAAAATTAAAATGTAGCTAACATTTCCATGTGATTGTAAGCCCATCTCTTTTAAATTTTATATTTTTTAAATTTCTTCATTCTTCTATTCATCTGCGTTAACAATGATCATTGGATGAATATTTTAAACAATCATTTTCTCCAATATGTTTTTCTAAATAACACTGATTTTACTTAATTGTGACTCTTCATTTTTTTCCTACAATAAAAATTTAATTGCGACTCATCATTCAAGTTCTGAGACCTTTAAAATTTTTTATATAGCCTCTTTTAATAATATCTGATAATGATAATATATGTTAATTAATGTGATAGGTTTTTAAAAAATTTGATATCATGTTGATAAATTTGATAAGTAATAAATAGTAAATAAACTCGATTTTTTCCTAATAGCATAAATATGGTCTCATTTTCTAATGTTTTACCAATCAATAGTTTGCCAGATTTAGAAATGTTGTCAGTTCCATTATTTATATGAATTTAAAAAGAATGGGGAGAGTATGGAGGTGTTTATTATATCTATAAAGATATTACATACAGGACAGAGAAAGGGTCAATAACTCCGTGTGTGTAAATTTAAAAAATCAGATATATTAATCTTTAACTGAGGTTTAAAGTTTATATCTGTGCTAGAGATAATCTCTAGTTTCGAAAATGATTAGTAATAATCATTAGTGTATTTATATGAAATGGATGGGTGTCAAAAGTTGTGAGTGGAGGAAGTTTGACAATGGTAAATGAAAATGTAACAATTTATTCAAGATAAATACTCTGCATATAATAAAGATATATACGAGAGATAGTGACCTGGACCAACTGATGAGTGTTGGTTCAGCACGAAATGCATCTTGGGGGTCATTTGTCTTTTATTGTATCTTTATTTATATGAATTTAAAAAGAATGGGGAAGTATCGAAGGTGTTATTATATTCTATTATGATATTTCACAAACTCCGATGAAGATCTAAAAAAAATATCATTAAGATGG
>JAQFVV010015082.1:0-20833 GCA_028023455.1 Epiperipatus broadwayi | reverse complement strand
TCTGTTTACATTTAACATATGCTTTTAATAATAATTCACTTTACTTTCTTCCAGTGCCATTTATTTTTGCTTAAATAATCATTTGGTATAGTTACATTAACATTTAACATAAACTGAGTACCTTCGTAAAGATTGAGGTAGAAAGCTCTGGAGTAGAATAAAGACCAACTATTTTTAAAAGCACATGTTAAATGTGATCAGGAGAACCCATGGTATTTTGTCGACATACATTATACAATTCACTTTTAATGATTTTGAGTTTTGTAACATTCATTAGCCAGATATGCAAGAAGTAAATGATATCTTCTTTATGTGAGGGTATGCTATGTCCAAAGTTTTTTACTGAAAAATACCATAAATCAAAAAATTATATATATGTGAGTATAATGGCATTCTCATCTGATATTCTTTTATTATCTAAGCTTATACTAGATAGCTCTGGAATGGTGTGAAAGTAATGCTCTTAAAAGAAGTGTTAAATATAAGCGGGGAACATCATGAGATGCTCATGGGATTATTTGTGAATATCATTGTAGCTAAAGGACGAAAAATGTTTGCAGGTATTTTAAATTGAGATCATCAAAATATACAATTACTGACTCACAGAGACTAAACTTTCCACACAGTAGCAGAGTAAATCAATGGATGCAAGAAAGGTTTGTGCATAAAATCCCTATCTAGTTGCCTACTCATCCAATATCACCCCAGACTAGTTTTTAGCTTGTCGGTTTTTCATCAGTGAGCAGCCTTGGATCTGAGAACACTGCACCTAGATCTTAGAATCTAATGGCAACCCTACAGCAGCCACCTTTTACCTTATTAGCTAATTATAGTCCCTGTGTAAACAGCTTGTGTAACCATAAAGAATGATTATCATGTGATGTTTAGTGGTTTAATTACTGACTCAGTATGAGAACTTTATAATTATGTTAGCAAGGTTACATGACATTCAAAATGCTGGAACATTTTTGAATTTATGACTTTTCTTTCATAGCAAAGAGAAGTAAAAGATATCTGCAAGATGAAAGCTGTAAATTAAACTACTTTGAAAATATGGTGATAATAGTACTACTATTCAATCTCCACACATTTATTCAAGTTTATAATCGAAATTGTGTGAAGGGAATTGCTTCTAAAACCTGTACTACTTTAATATATTAAAATACATATTTTATTTATTAAATAAACTAGCCTTCTGGGTATATTTGCGCAGGGCCTTGTTAAAATGTCTATATAAATGATTAAATCATTTTTAAAAAAGGCTAATAGCTTTATTGCTCGGGAATTCAAAAGAGATTCGAGCGCCCTGAATCGATCCTGAAACTCCCGGTCCAAAGTTGGACGCTCTATCGGCTGTCCAAACCTCGCAGGGTTATTAAATCTTAAATAAGATTATTAACAACAACAGTTTGTTTTTTAATACTGAATTTATTAAGTAATTAATTATGCACTTTAATAACAAGGGTTTTTTTTCTTAAACTATAACTTAAAATTCTTCCAAGTGGAAATCTTCATTCTAATTTTAACTTTTTATTTGCATATTTTTTATGTAATCCTACATTTTTTTATGTGCACGAATATATAATACAGTTTTTAAATATATTTACAAACAATAAACAACAAATATTTAAAAGTGTAATTAATATTTTAAAACGCACACAAAAAAAATAGTTTATAAATTATTTTTTTATAAATATTTAAAAAAACTTAAATACTCAAAATTAAAATAATGAAAATATTTTTTATTTTTTATTTCATTAAACACTAAAAGATAGCTCTTTGATTTCACTTAAATAATACAAATTGACAAATAGATTTAAGCCAAATTTTCTTTAGCATTTTATCTACAAGAAACATTAATGGAAATACTACTAGAATATTGGAATTATATGTCGGACTTCCGCCATCATCTAACATTAAATATTGAATATCTTTAGAAATAATTTGAAGTTTATTTTGTTTCAATTATATTCAACTGTTACCACTATCACACAGATTAATATATAACACAAAGTCTCGAGTGACATTATTTTTGTGTGGCTGGCCTAACCAGTGACAGTATTTATATGGGAATCAAACATGGACCTTTAGATTCTTGAATATTAACTTCTAAATTAAATCTGTACTATTATTGCAGAAATTGGTCAGAGTGCCTTAAAAATTCAATATTCAAAAAATCTAAAGGCCTTGGTTCGAGTCCCATCCTATTACTGTCACTGGTCAAGCCAAACAACACTTAAACAATAGATGACTGTAATACCAGTTGAAACATTATGTTATGTACTTAACCTGTGTGTATATTTAGTCTGGGGGGGGGGGTAAAAATAATCAAACATATAATTACAATTAAAATGCTATCATTACAAACCTTCAGGAAAACGTTAATAAAAAAAATATCTAAAAGTATATTATTCAGGAAGTTATGCAATATTTGTTATGCAATATTCATTTATTGATAGTGATACTGCTGAATGAATATTCATTCAAGAACCTTTAGATCTTGAAATATATCAGCACATTTCTGACTTAACTGCACATTATAATGTTAAGTCTACCGAACTCAAGATTCTTGAGCACTTTCCCATCCAAGTACTACATGAATTTATCATTGCTTAACTCTGGTGATCACAAGAGGATATGTTTTATATAAGTTGATCACAAGGAGAGATGCCATTTAAACCTACTTATATGAGGGTAAAAGTACAATTCTTGAATTATAGGTATGTCTTTTCAAACAAGTTGAAAGAATAGAGAGGAACGAGACAACGAATGCAAAAAATAAAAAAGAAAGCAAATAATTTTGCCTCCACTTAAAGTATATTTAATGTTGAAATACAATTATAATGTGTATATTTAACTTAGATGTAATTAGAGGGGATTTAAACCCAGACTTTCAAGCTTCCTACGGTCATCCACTCTATCCAATATAACCAATATACATGATCACATACACATGAAAAATATCAATGATCTCCAATATACTTATTTCATTCTGAAACACCATTCACTTATCAGTTTGTCTGGATCATCATCTCCCATATATATATATATATATATATATATATAATCAGTACTCGGTTTTATATTAAGATAGCAAATTTACAAACTTTAATAAACAGGTTTCCATCCTCCTCACTCTCCACTCTTCAGTCATTAAAATGAAGAAAATAATAGAAGAAAAAGAAATAACATGGTTTATATATATATATTTTTTTCTTAAAAAATAGTAATATAGTAAACCCATAAAAACTGCTATAACAACATCCAATATTTTATTTGTACTTTATCCAAAAATATAAAATCGTAAAATAAAAATATTAAAATTCATAAATTAAGTAGAAAAAAATTACATTTAGTGAATTTGTATTGTAACAGCCATTTTTAGTAAATCTTTGTATCCTAAAATTTCATAATTTTATTGAATCACCTTAACATACTCAACAATATATACTTTGTATTCTCTCTGTATCTCTCTCTCTCACACACACACACACCCAGAGTTAGAATTTAGTTTGGAATCACAAATGTCCATGTATGTGTGCTGAGAGAGTGCATTATATGTCACCATCATCATCAACCATTATCAATCCACTGCAGGATGAAGGTCTCTCCAAGTTTAATCCATCTTTTCCGATCTTTCGCTTTTCTTGTCCACATCACCCCTGCACACTTTCTTATTTCATCCATCCATCTCACATGTAGTCTCTTTCTGGGTCTTTTACAATCTCTTGGAATCCAGTTTAAAATTTCAATTGTCTATCTATTATCAGCTCTTCTAGCAATACGCCCAGCCCAACTCCACTTCAGTCTTTTAATTTTTTCAAGGAGATCAGTAACACCTGTTTGTTCTCTTACCCATACATTGCGATTTCGATCTCTTCTTGTTACTCCCAACATGCATCTCTCCATACTTCTTGGAGTGGTTTGAAGTCTCTGTATTGCTCTTCTATTAAGTGTCCAAGTATATCATCGAAACATAACAATGTAAATGTAGAGTCCATTATAACCATGTAATAGATTACAATATTTTTTTTATCATTAACAATAATCTATTTATAATCTCTATATCAAATTAAATGCTTTTAATTAACTTCAGAATATCAGAATAATCATTGTTAAATTAATTAAAAGGAAATCCTGATTATTATATTTGTTGAATTCTACAAAATTTCCCTACTATCTATAACTGCAAAGTCATAAAACCGTTCATTTTTTAAGAAAAGAATTTCATTGTTACTGCATATATATATATATATTGTTGTGACACTATACAAAGTAAAAATCATTAGAATGTTGCACTAGACAGTGTCATAACTACATTTATAATCAATTACTTCAGAATAGCCAAAAACTGACCAAGTGTGAACTTCACTTTTTGGGAAATTTTTTATCTGATGAACATAGTTCTGATTATAACAATTAATAAAAACTTTATATTCAAATAAATTAATATACTGTGATTTTTTCTAGGCAACGTTTTTAGATTAACACTCCAAAAACATATAATTATAATATAAAAAATTGCTTAATTATATTGTCCATTTCGGGTCACTTCAGTGCTAAGGCTTATATACCACAAAAAAAAACTTAGACACTTCTAAAATTATTATTTATGACTTCAAAACTATTTGATATTGAATATTGTAACTTTTTACATTTTTAAATATATCTACTCAATATATCTTGTTCAACATTAAGTAGGACCTTGTAGTTTATAATAATTATTAATTATTATCATTATTATTATTGTTATTATTATTAATATCCTTAAGACTATGCACCTACAATGCAACATTAGGCACCTCTACAAATCTAAATACAAGATTAATGACTTTTAAGACACGGCCAAGTGGTCATTCTTATCTTTGACCTAATTTCTAAATATACAGGTGAATCTAAAGCATTTTGATTTGAGAGTGTGAAGCTATTAATTACTTCACTGATTAAGTCCACATATTTTCTATACAAACTAACATACATGAAATCTTTCAATTTATAATGATTCAGTATGAAGTTCTTATAATTAGAAATCTTTTAAAACAATTTAAAGTTGTAATTAATAATTTGTAAAGCACATACTCATTACATAAGTAATACATATTAAGGCTATAACCTTAAGACTATGCACCTAAAATGTGACAGTAGGGACTTCTACAAATCTAAACACAAAGTCGTTAATCTTGTGTTTAGATTTGTAGAGGTTCCTACTGTCACATTTTAGGAGCATAGTCTTAAAGTTATAGCTTAATATGTAATACTTACATAATGAGTATGCACTTTACAAATTATTAATTGCAACTTTATATAATAATAATAATAATAATTATTATTATTATTATTATTATTATTATTATTATTATTATTATTATTATTACTACTACTACTGCTACTACTGCTACTACTGCTACTACTGCTACTACTACTACTACTACTACTACTGCTGCTGCTGGTAATACAAAACAGCACAATAACCACATGATGTCATTAAAAGCTTATATAAAACAGAAAACACTCAAAAGCATTATTATTATATTGAAATGTCTTTCTTTGTGTTAGTATTTGATGAAAGTTTCAACATATTATAATGGAGACAGTTTTCTACATATCTAAGTGTAGCATATATCTTGATATGTATTATAAGCCAAGTAATTGGGAAAATACAAAAATATTGGATTGAGAAGAAAGGGTATAAAGAAGAAAATTTAAAAAAGCTTCTCACATGACATTGGAAAAAATTCCATAATCCAACATAGTGTGACTATACATAATATATGGAAACCACTAATCAACTTTGCTCTTAGAAAAAAGTGGAGAAATCAGGAGAAATCTCATAATATAAGTATATGAAGTTTCTAATGACTGTTTCCTTTGTCAGGATGGCCCAGTTGGTTAGAGTGTTACCTTAAAATTCAATATTTCAAGAATATAAGGGTCCGGTTCGAATCCCATGCTAGTACTGTCACTGGTCAGGCCAGAAACCCCTGAAGAAAAGGGGAGAATAATACTCCTCAAAACATTGTGTATATAATAACCTGTTTGATGTGGTATTACTAACAGTTGAATATATTTGGAATATTTAAATAAAGTTAAATTTTTTTAAAGACATTCAATCCTCATATAAGATGATGGAAATAGTCCGATATAAAAATACAGCTATATTAAAACCTATATTATGATTTCTTAACATATTTATTATTTTCCATGAAAAACATACTGCTGTTGCATTAAATGTGATATATTTTGCTTTAGTTGTATTGTTGCTCATTTAACTTCGATTATTGTGACTGTTATCCCATCTGGTGCAAACATTAACTTTTTACAGATTGAGATTATTATTAATGAAATTGCCTAATTTATCAATCTATAAATATAATTGTGAATTCATAAAGTAAATAACATATTTACACAAACATTTATTGTAATAATAGTGCCCATAAATATATAAATAAAGATAGGACAAGGAAAGGGTTTAAAAAAAGTAATTAATAAAATAAAACATCTCAATATAATAATCTGGGAGAAACAGGCTTAAAATGAAATATAGCTTGCTCAAGTAATATATATATATATATATATATATATATATATATATATATATATATATATATATATATATATATATATAATGATTACACATTATGTAATAGTAGTAATGGTGTGTTTCATATAACTAAAATAATATATTAATCAAAAGAAAATTAAAAGAATAGTAGAAAATGAAACTAATATTGTTAGTCAAAAAGGAGATGCTATAGTGATTTGCAGATGAACTAACTCAAAATTAAGTGAAGTTAATATATAGAATAGAGTGTATGACCTTAAATTTGACTTAGAATTAAACATCTAAAAAGTGAATGGTGTTATTTTCAGAACAATATGACTTCTTAATTCAAAGGGAATGGTATATGTCTATTAGAACTATTTGTTATTGAATATAGAATATATTTTAATATATTTAATTGTTAAAAAATTCATTATTGCCCAATTTTGTAGTCTATATTAATAATTAATGCTAAATTAACTATAAAAGGAGTATGGAAAGATGATATATCATTCTTTATGGTTAGATATGGTATTACTATATGGTATGCAGTTTGCTTCATCAGTGGTATATAACTTAAAATATAAAGAAAAAATTTAAAAATAGTGAAGGGAAATTAGAATTCATTTGTTAAAGCAGCACTGCACAATATATTGTTTGAAATTGGAATAGTTTAAATTATAAGCTTGTACAAAATATGTGATTATAAAAAAAGTAAAATGTTGTAAAATTAGCTGCTATAAATTTAAAAATAAGGTCAACTGAAAGTTATAAAATTTTAATTAAAGAAACTAACTAATAAACAACTTAATTGGAATAAAATCAGAATCAAAAAATACTCATAATGTTGATCAATAAGAGGGCAGTTTGGAAAATGAGTGAGTCAATTATAAGTGATTCCAATATATTGTAAAAGACACAGAAAGAGGCCACATATAAGATGGATGGATGAAATAAGAAAGTGTGCAGCAGTGATGTTGAGAAGAGAAGCTAAAGATCAGAGAAGATGGATTGAACTTGGAGAGACCTTCATCCTGCAGTGGATTGACAATAGTTGATGATGATGGCTGGGATAATTATTATTTATTTTTTATTATTCATTATTTCTATAGATTTATCTAGTTCTCTGCACTCCTATATTAAAAAATAAATAGTAAGAAAAAATCATAAAGCAACACTAATTTATCTAATCATACAAAATATCAAACAGGCATAAGAAAGTAATAATTTTCTTTATACTTTTTCTGCAATCATGAACAAAATACAAAATATCTACAAATGATCATCTTTACAAAGATTTTTTAAACAAAACTGTTATTTAGATTGAGAATTCCTATCTGAAATGTGATTTATTTAAGAAATGAATATGAAAACTAAATAGTCTCATCAAAACCTCTGTGTATAAAAACACCTGTCATCTCTTCTATGCCATAATATGTAAATCATGATATGTGACCTTAGTAAATGGATAAAATATATTATCACAAAAAATTAATCAATCATTTTATAATGGATAAATAATGAATTGAACGTGTAAGCGATTATCATCCAAAAAGATTAGCATTGTAACTTTAAACCATATAAGCCATGATATATCAAATAACTTCTTATAGATTTACCAAAAAAATTTAAAAATAAACCACTAAAAAATATTTAGGGCCTAGAACATAATTTGAATTTTGGAAAAAAATTTTTACACTAAGCAAAATATTCCGGTAATAAATACTTTGATTTTTTTTATTCTATTCAATAATATATATCTCAGTAATTGTATATATATAAATAATTCAATAAAAAATTATTTAATAAGACAACTTTTTAAAAAATATTATGTTTAATAAACCTTATCAACCCAGATTTCGCTTCTATATTGGAGCCTTATCAAGATGTAAATACACAAAGTTATATTATAATTCCTTCTATTTTACAGCAACTCCATCTATTACATTACAAAGACAACATTATGAACAAGTTTTAATTTAAAATTTGATCATTTTTTAATATATATATATATATTAATAAAAAATTTTATGAGCTTCTATTATAATATAAATTATTATTGTTTTTATGATATAGAATTTTTCACAAAACCAAATTTAAGTATGATTTATATTATCTTACCTAAAATACTGATTTGAAACTAGTTATGACTATTATATCTTTTTGTTGAAAAAGATGTTTACATGGTGAGCATCTTTTAGATGTATCTCAAAATCCATGATATTAATTTAATTATAAAAACTTAGTATTTTTATTTAAAAAATAAAAGAACAAAGATATATATGCAATCACTGATTATCAGACGGTCTTTATAACTGTGTGTATTTTATACATATTGCACTACAGGATTTTTATGTTATTGGTTTTTTGTTGTTGTTGTTTTTGTTTGTTCACAGTATTAATTATTATTAAAATTTAATGGTAATTACTTTGGGATCCAACTGAAAATATCTAAATGGCAATACACTGAATGTCCACATGGGTAGTGCAGTGAGGCAGACTGTTATGGTACAGCTGGAAGTGGTAGATAAACTTACAAGAGCACCTGAAATCCCTTCTTTCTATAGTTGCATGGCAACTAGAAGCTATATCTTTCCAATGATAGCAAGCAGAGATATAACACTGTATATATTGTAAATATGCATTTTGATATTGGTTATAATAAATATTAATTGTATTTCTATTAGTTTGTATTTACATTAAAATTTGACACAACAGGCAGAGTATCAAAGTAGTGTATATATTATGAATAATAAAAAGAGATTGAAAACAAAATGCATGAGTGAATAAACAAATAGATATCACTGACATCATTAAAGAATCAAGAGATTAATATTGAATTGATCTTGATATGTTGCTAAAAGAGATAATTATAAATGGGGAGTTGAAGTTTTAAATGGAATCCCAAGAGATTATTAAATTCCTAGAAAGAGATTACAGGTGCGATTGATGAATGAAATAAAAAAATTTCTGGTGTTATATAGGGAATAGAGGCTATGAATTAGAAAAACCAGGTTGTCTTGCATTGGTGGTCTAGAGGTCAGCGCGACTGCCTTGCACTTGCAGGCAGTTGCCCAGGTTGCGGGTTCGCGTCCCGGACGATGCTATGGCATTTAAAAAAAAAAAAAACTTAGATATATATTTATTTTACAGTGGATCTGATAATATATGGTGTGACTGAATGTTTAACAACTGTTTGAATCTAAGTTCTCACACTTAGCCAGAATTTTATCTTATGATTACAGGGTTGCAGGTAAATGTAAAATGACACCAATTTGTTTTGATGGTAAAGGATGGCACTATCTATATAATTTTTGAATTATCTAGAAAACAAAATCCAGTAGTCAAGCAATAAACCATTTGATTTATTATTAAATTATTGCTACCAGATTTCTAGGCTTTTATTGTAAAATATTCATTTTTAAAAAATGTCTAATTATATTAAATATATTATTGATAGTGATATTAATTTATTTATAAAGTGAATCCTCTTGTTACTTAATGCTTCTAAGAAAATTAATTAATTCTTAGAAATTTAATATTTTTAAGTGTATATAAATATGCTATATTGTGTTATATATTTAGTGGTCATAATTTAATACATTTTATTATTAAATGTAATACATTTATGATTCAATAATTTGAAAGTAGTCACCATTTTATGCTTGGTGACAGACATGTTAAAATAATGGAACTGAGTGAAACATGTCCATGATTAACATAGATGAAGTAAGATTGGGTAACCAAATAGAATTTGGAAAAGAATAGGAAGAAATCTTTAAAAGAAATTTTATAAGCTAATCCTTAAAATGCCAATACAATTAGGTAGTAGGACTTGTCTTAGTGTAGAAATAAAACCATTTTAAATGGTATTAATTGAATATTGAAGCAATTATGCAACAAATGTACATTTATCAGTAAGTTCATACTTGCTTGTTATTTATAGATATTTAGAATAAGTAATGCATTAATATAAATAATCATATGATTAATTTTTTAGAAGATTATGTAATATTTAAGCATTTTGTTGAAAGACTGAACATTTATTGGTACTATACTCTATAGCCATTCATTGTATGTTTGACTAAGCATATGAAAAGTCACTGGTCCAAATCACATTTTTAATTTTTGCTACTCAGCTGCTTTAATATAGTTGCTGTTGAGCAAGATCTTATAAGAATTCACATGTAGAAAAACAAATAGATATATAAAAAGATAAAATCAAACATCAGGCATTGAGTTACAATTTGAATTGAGTCAGTTAATGATAAAACTAATTGTGAATTGACAAAGAATATAAAATAATAATTTATGATTGCTCCTCAAATAGTAATCAATCTTAAATGGTGAGCAAATCAGGTTAAGAAACAAATAAATACTTTTAATAAAACATTAGCAAGTGAATGGGAAACTATTGTGCTAGGAGGTCATTCTTAGTCTAGTGTTGCTAAGTTCTATAACTTAATGTTTTAATTGTAAATGAAAGAAATGAAATAAACTACATTTAATAATTGAAAAACTAGCAAAATACCAAGTGAACCAAAGTTAATATAGATTTAATTTTTTAGAAATTATTCTGCTGTGTAGATATACTACTTTTAACCATAAGCTGAAAAAAAAGCTACAAATCTAATTAATGTCATATAAAAAAAAGTTATAAAACTGTCAAAGATAATAAGTGTTGTGATTGAATTGATTGACTAATAAAGAATATGTAGGGAACAAGATGATTCATAGCTTCTATGGAAAAGTAAAGTAGTTTTTATTCCCATAAGTTTTTTTAATGCTTTTAAAATTTCACTATTATTTTTCAAATGTCAATATTTAATTCAATATATATATATATATATATATATATATATATATATTGAATTAAATATTTACATGGATTTTATTATATAGATATGAGGAGATAATATCCATTAAATAGAGTAACACTTTGACTTTTTGATATTGCTAAAAAAACTACCAATTACTTCTAATTGACAATTCCTACAGCAAATCAGGTTTTTCTATTTTGTTGGGGTCTTTTGTACCCCTTTTGCTTTAAAGACCCACAACAAAGGAGCTATTATGAGAAAAACATGCTTTGCCTCGAGAATTGTCAATTAGTAGTAATCAATAGTTTCTTAGTAACATCAAAAGTTAAGTGTTTCTCTATTTAATGGACATTACCTACTCATATATATGTATATATTAGAACATAACATTAAGAAAAAATAATTTTCAAGCAAGAAAGTGATGATAAAGGGATTTTAATTAGCGTAAGTTTGTTTATTATTTAAATATTTTATTTCAGTTTTTACAATGGTCCATACAAATTATTACAATACTGCACCAAGAAAAACAAAATGGAAGTTCTAAATAGGATATGGTTAAATCAGTATTTTGTGAATTTTTATCAGGGAATTTTTTTCTAAGATTGATTTTAGTTTTTGTAATATCATACTATTCAGTACATACATCCATTAACTTTTTTTCAAATTTTTACATTCACATTTTTTGATTTTGTATTACATTTTTCCCTGTTTTAAGGCTTGTCTTGGATAGTAACTTTGTTTTAAGCTGTGAATTTGGAACTGATTATCCTCAAATATACACATTTCAATGTAAGCTACAAGAGTCGATAATATAATGAATAAAAAAAAAGTAATTCAATTATTTATTGCTTGGGATTTTTTAAAAAGTTTGAGCACTAAAATGATGGCTGGAGTCACAATACATGGACCTTGAGCTCCATAATTCAAAACTCCACCAGTACACTAAACTATCCAGGGTATGTAATGGCTGGACTTCTGGAACCAATGCATTCATTATGCTGTTTCTATTGCATTTCTCAACTTATATATAGGGTTCTGCAAGGATTAATGCAGTTATAGTATCAGATTCTGGAGTATAAAATCTTCATACGTTCCAGTTCTGACATTTTCTAGGGTTTGAGCTCCTTAAGAATTCCTGAACAATAAAGCCATTGAATATTACAAAAAGGTAAAAATTGAAATTCAAGACTTTTATAATACACTAAGCATGCTTCAAGCAGACCACTGTAGAATCATAATGCTATGTTAATTTAGGAGTTGAAAATTATACCTATATATATAATACTTATACAACAGAACAAAACAGTCAGAAATATAAATTGATTTTCCTTAATCACAAGCTCTCTTAAGGTTATACTTTCGATCCCCCTAATGTGAAGATGATTTGTGCTGAGAGAGACAATAAAAAAAGAAAATATAAGGAGGCTTGGGCAATTGCAAACGATCCAAATGCAATCCACAGATAAGATTCTTGCATTCCAATGTGAAAAATGGAACATTTGAATGTCGCATTTACATATTAAGACTCATTTACATAATAAATTATGTCCATATATAGGCATAAATTTCAACTTCTAAATTAAGACAGCATTGGGATCTTGGCATTGACCTGCTGAAAGCATGATTAATGCATTATAAAAATCTTTAATTTCAACTTTTACCTTTTTTTAATATTTGATTACAACAAGTTTGTAAGACCATTAAACATCATATTATCACCATTTCTTATGCTTGCACATAACTGTTATTAAACTGGCAAAACTCTCCATATAGTAGTGCCACTTAGTGCCAGCCAGAGTAATCAATGGATACCAGAAGGCTTGTGCATAAAATCTCCACCTAGTGCCTATTCATCCAATATTCCCAGACTAGTTTCTGGCTTGTGGCCTTCATCAGTGAGGAGCCTTGGATCTGAGAGTGCTTCACCTAGATCTTAGGATCTAATGCAACTTTCCAGCAGCCATCTTTTATCTCTACTTAACTACAAAACTATGAGTGAACATAATATTTTCAATCCAAGCTCATTAGCTTATATAGTCATGTAGGTCTGAACTCAATTCAGCACTCATACACTTTGGTGTCTTTGGTTCTTTAATAACCATAGTGACCACTATCCTATTAGGCAGAAACTAATCTGGGGATATTGGATGAGTAGGCACTAGATAGGGGTTTTATGCACAAGCCTTCTGGCATTCATTGAGTACTCTGGTTTGCACTGAATGGCATTACTGTATGGAGAGTTTTGCCTGTTTTAACAGCTTGAGCAACCATAAGAAATGGTGATCATGTTATATTTAGTGGTTTAATATTAATTCTTCCTATATATTTCATTCAAATGTAGTTTATTTTTAAATCAATCTAATATTTAATAGAAACTGTAATTTATATATATCATTAAAATTAATAATGTCATTGTTTTCTACCAATATTAAAACAAATTATTTTACTGAGTATAAAAATATAGCATTATAGTGTGTAATTAAGAGATTTAAATAAGGAAAATGTAACTTTATCTTAATTTTATTTTTCAGATAGTCAACTCATAGGACTGCGAGAAATATATATATATTACAGCTGCTTTTAGAAAACTTAGTTTCATTTTTTTTTTTTCTTACTGGTAGGGATTAACATACAAAGACTTAACATTCAACTTATCACAGTTTTACTTTAATTTTGAATAATGTTTTTTTAATGATAAAATTACTTTTTATTTTATTGATAACTGGCTTCTATTGTGACTGGTTTCGGAGGTCTTCTGTATGCAGCAAGAATCATTTATCACAGAACATGTCACTATATTAGATTATATGCGAAAAAAATCAATTCTTATTATAGATATAACTTCAGTGTCTAACACGAGTTAGATTGTTAGAAAATGACGAGACGGTGAACAATGTTATCAAAAAGCCTTTTCATTTAGCTTTGAAGGACAAAAAAGAAAATCAAATATTGAAATCGTGCAGTAAATTTTTAAGGTTAATTTGTACAATAAAAAATATGTAATGATTTCAAAATTTTGTTTTACTTAATAATGCAGGCTATAATAAATGGTGATAGCATAATTAGATATTTTCGAAGTCACGTGATCTATTTTTAAATTTAGCATACAGATTTTTTTCTTTAAAAGCTCAACTATAAACAAAATACAAAAGGAATCTGTAGAGATTCCGTCCAGAAAACAGATTCACCCACGAATAGTCTTCAATTCTGCCACTATACCCATAGATTCAGCAATTATTAACTATGTCGTTCATAGTTTGGGTTTGGCCACATACTTGATTAATCAACTATGTCTATGAGAAGGCCATTTTTATATGTGTATTTACCTCTAATAGATAGAAAAAGACAAGGTATTTATTACAACAAGTTGCTACCTTATGTAGCACATTTGTTATCGAATCCCCAAATCCCAATGCATCTTTTCTCATTAATATCAAAAGTGTCTATCAATTAGATGTTCTTCACTGTATGGACTTTATCATAAGATTTGCTATAACTACTAAACATCACATGATCACCATTTCTTATGCCTGCTCATAAATGTTATTAAAACAGGCAAAATTCTCCATACAGTAGTGACATTCAGTGCAAGCCAGAGTAATCAATGGATGCCAGAAGGTTTGTGCATAAAATCCTTATCTAGTGCCTATTCATTCAATATCCTCAGACAATGTTTCTGACTTGTGGCCTTCATCTGTAAGGAGCCTTGGATCTGAGAGCATTGCACCTAGGTCTTGGGATCTAATGCAACCCTCCAGCAGCCACCTGCCTTCATAGTAAGGAGCCTTGGATCTGAGAGCACTGCACCTAGGTCTTGGGATCTAATGCAACCCTCCAGCAGCCACCTGCCTTCATAGTAAGGAGCCTTGGATCTGAGAGCACTGCACCTAGGTCTTGCAATCTAATACAACCCTCCAACAGCCATCTTCTATCTCTACTTAACTACAAAACTATGAGAATAAAATTCAAACACAATAATATTTTTAATCTAAGCTCATTAGCTTATATAGTCATATAGGTGTGGTGAAGGCCACAAGCCAGAAACTAGTCTGGAGATATTGGATGAGTAGGCACTAGGTAAGGATTTTATGCACAAGCCTTCTGGCATCCATTGATTACTCTGGTTTGCACTGAGTGGCACTACTGTATGGAGACTTTTGCCTGTTTTAATAAGATTTGGTATAATGTTACAATAACGATAACAAAAATGAAATAGTGCTACCATTAATTTAATTTTCTTTAACCCAAACCATTTTTAGCCAATTAAAATAAATTTATTCAATGACTTCATTAAAACTAAAAAGAGGGAGGAGGTATTATTTTTGCAAAATAATTGTTCTTACTGGTTTGGTCACCTGTTTTAAAAGAAAAATAAGGTTTTATATTAATGTTGAAAGTCACTTCTGGTGTTTAAACATTTTACAAACTCCTAAGTAATAAACTATTTAAGGATTTTGGTCTTGTATAATTTGTTGTATGATATAGATGGGTAGATGATTGATCCTAGTCCATACATTGCAGCCAAACTTTATCATTCTAATACTCACTTTTTATGAACTCTTGAATACCATTAAACATCACACAACCATTTTTGCTTATGTTTACACAAGCTATCAAAACTAGAAAATTTTCTTCACACGATAGTGCCATCTAGTGCAAGCTATAATAATCAATAGATGCTAGAAGATTGTGCACTGGATACAAATTAAAATGCAGAACCTTCTATTATCTATTGATTACTATGTTTGCATTAGGTGGCAACATTGTTTGGAAAAATTTGGTATTGTTCTAACTCCAGAATACCCTAAAGTATTTTATTATTATTTTTAGTCTATCAATCTAGAAAAATTAAAAACATAAAATTATAATAAAAATTGCAGTGTTATAAATATTTTTAACATTAATGTGTTATCCATTGAAATGTATACTTGTTTTTTTTTTTGTTTGTTGTACTAACATTCTTGTGTTAATATTAAAAGCATTTTTACACAACTGACGAAACTATGAGGTTCTATAAAAGCAAAAAGGAAATTTGATGCAATTATTAATATTTTATTGCATAAAAGTAGCAAAGTTTTAAAAAAAAAAAAACAAAGCTAAATCTTATTTATATCTTCAAATAGAATAAATATATCCTGTTACTTAGTACATTAATTTTCTTCCTCTTCTTCTTCCTTTTCTTATGTATTGTTTTCTACTTTTATATATCATACCATTTACAACTTTCTTTATCACTTTAACAATACTATTTTTTATGGTTAGGTTAAAATGTATTTTATTTATGTATTGTGTATAAAATGTATTAATTGTGTAATTATATGTTTGGATATTATAGCTCTGATGATGACTGCAGGACAACTGAAACTGTTAGAATAAAGTTTGATATAAAAAATAGTATTGTTAAAGGGTTAAAGAATGCTGTAAGTGGTATAATATATTTAGCACATTGGTACACTGTCAGATTTAAAGTCTAAAGATTTTTGGAGCAAAGCCTAAACTGCCACTTCTGATAATTCAAATCAAATGACTTTCTAATTTAATAATCATTTCTTCATTATTAATGAAAGAATGGCTGCTTTTTTTATCTTGGGATTATTGTCAATGAAGAAAAATTGCATAGTATATAACACAATACAATACAATGTTATATATATATTTAAGTTTACTTCACATTTTCTAATAACTTTTAGTTAAATATGTGTATAAAGAGACAAACTGAACTTATAATCATTGTTCAGTTGTCTGTTTTGTTTTAAAAATGTTATAGCCAATATTAAAGGTAGTTTTGTAATTATATTGGAACAGATATAAGATGTCTGATGAATTCCAAAACATTTGATGTCAAGATAAATAAATTTATAAATAACTCTGATGTTTTTTTCTCTTTTTTTGAGAAGTTAATATTATGAAGGGATATAGCAAATTTTATCCATAGAGTTTTCTAAGAATAAAATCTATGTTCAACCTACAATTTCATATTCTTCATTGTATAAAAAAAGTTTAAAATGAAGAAAAACATTCATTAACTATTATTAACTATTCTACATATAAACCAATAAACATCATATGACCACCTCCTTTTATGCTTGGGTATAATTGTTAAATCAGGCAAAACTCACTATATATATATATATATATATATATATATATATATATATATATATATATATATTATAACGATCCAAACAAAGTGGGAGCATCAATGGATGCCAGAAAGCTTGTGCATAAAATCCCCATCTAGTGTCTACTCATCCAATATCCCCAGACTAGTTTCTGGCCTGTGGCCTTTGTAAGTGAGGAGCCTTGGATCTGAGAGCACTGCATCTAGATCTTAGAACCTAATGCAACCCTCCAGCAACAACCTTTTATCTCCATTTAACTACAAAACTATGAGTCTTAAACTGAAAACACCTTAATGTTTTCAATCCAAGCCCATTAGCTTATGTAGTCATATGGGTCTGAACCCATGTGACTCTACATATACTGCTACCAAAAAACTTTTAAAAAATCCCTTCCATGTTAACTTTGTTCTATCAAAAATAATTTTGAGTAAAGGATCAAACTCAAAGTTCTTTATTCAAATGTCTGTGCAATAACTCAATTATATATATAATATAATCATATATTCATGCCACTTGGTTTCACACATCTCCTTTGATACTTGAAATTTATGGATAATAAAACTTATATAACATACATGTTAAACATATTTACATATAGTATATCTATTTTTGACATAGATGCATTATAATATGTACATATCTATAATATATTGTTTTCAAATTATGTATTTACATTAACACATCAAAATAATATCAAAAATAGAAAACTTTTTATAGTATATGTTTTTAACACAAATGCATATATGAGGGAGTATGCAAAAGTAACTGCAATTTTATAATAAAAATGATTTATTTTAAAGTATTATAAATTTAATCACTTTCAAATTACTGTCCATTTTATGCAATATACCTATCTAAAGATGTTTTTCATTATTCAAAATAGTCCAGAAACACTTGCAAAGTGATGCCTTTTAACATCAGTGGAGGCGTTTTTTTCATTTGAGATAATAAAGAAATGCATGAAGTAAGATCGAGTGAATATGGCTGACAAATAAGCTGGATCATGCAAAATTTAATTAAAAAGTGCTTTACATTCAATGCTTTGAGAGATAACACTTTTTTCTTTGTCATAAAATGGAGTGTTTATGTTTTACTGTATCACCTAAATGTTTCAGATCCTGTAGATAAAATGCCTGACCATTATGGACTAAATCTGAGAGAAAAAAGCTGTTTGTGTCAAACAAAAAAGCATTGTTTTGACTTTTGACTTCACTTTTTAAGAATGTGATGAATTTAACATTTTCAATTAAACCACTGATAAACTTATGTTTTATGAGATCAGCTTGCTTGTAATCTGTTTCAAGCATTACAACTGTTTTCCCGGTTCTTTTTTATAAACTAAAAAAGAATTTCATATTATTCAAACTTTTCAGTCATTACAAAAAATCCCTAAATATGCAAAACACACTTTACAAAAAAATGTGCTACATGGCACAATGATTTCACATTGTGATATCATTTGGAAGATTGATGTAGAATAATTTTTTCAAGATGTCTATAACAGGAGAAGCATATATTACAAAAGTTATGAAAAAACAGAAAACAATTCCGTTTATTTTTGCAGACCTCCTCATATTTAAAATATTGACATTTTAACATCATATACAATACATACAAACCTATGATAACATTATTTAAAAATTAAAATGCTAATAGAAATAAAACTTACTCTCTGTCTTATTCACTTTTGTTACAATGAAGGTGATGATGATAAAATATAAAAGATACTGTGTTTTAAGTAATATTAAATTGGTAAATTTTAAGCACTGACCTGTCTATATATGAATTACATGAACCATTTTCTTCTGATAATTTGTAATTACAGCAATAAAATAATTGTATTGTGAATTGGAAAATTAAAAAATGTATTTTTTAACTATTTTTTTTTTTAATATTTATTTTAAAGTGTGGCAAAGTGAGTCAGTGGATACTGAGTCAGTGGTTAAGGCAGCTTAGTATTACATTATACATTTAAAAGTCACAATTTTGTCTCATTATTTTATTAGGAATCATGATAATCCAAAATAATTAAATTTAATTACCTATATTTGCATGTTTGTTTGAGCTATGATTATTCATCATAATTTTCCAAGACTGAAGAGAGGGCTCTCACATACACGTGTATATTTTCAAGTTTCTTTTTTAGTTTTTCAATGCATCCCTTATGAATCTCACTGTTACTGCATCTGTCCATCAACACAAATTCTGAGTCCATTCTCTCTTATTATGTGTTCTTTACAAAAACAACTCTAACTTGGCAGATGATCTTGCAATATCAACCACCTGAATTCCCATGAATGCATGTAAAAGCATGATATTCTTCCACTATACTCCTTTTACACAAGATAGGCACTGATATTTATCTATATTTATTAACTTCTTGCAAGTTAATAATATTTGTAAAGTGTGTACACAATAAGAGAGGGTGGTCTGTGCTTGTGGATGTTGGAAGTACTGTGGGATTGGGTTGATGAGGGATACATTCATAAAAAATAAAAACACACAAATATATTTTAATAAAAGGCAAATCTTCTGAGAATTTGTTTGATCACTTTAAATATCTTAGAAATTTTGTAAATTTAAAGGTAGAAGTAGATGTGTAATATACAGCACAGACTCCAATATGCTTGTTGCATTTAGGAATTAATAAAGAAAGTATTTTATCATAGTAATATAATATAAATTATTTGCATATAGAACTATTATGTTGTCAGATATAAGTATGTTTAATTGTCCAGGAAATCATATGACATTCAAACCCTGAAAGAATCAGATTGAGTTTCAATTCAAAAATCTTTTACCTCAAGTCGCACTAAACTACATAAAAAAAATTTAACAGAATATGTTTCTCAGAATATCATTTAATATTTGTTATACGGAAAAGGACCTTCAATCCAGATATCTTTCATGAATTGTTTTATAATTATAATATTAAGTTACAGAATTTTTTTTTATTTAAGAATGCTACTGTGTGATATTTTGAAAATATGATGATAAAATCCTAAGCCGTATCAGAACACTTCTATATTTTCAACATGTGACGATATTTAATTTGCTATTGTAAGGTCACATTTTTATTGGGCTGGTCAACAAAACACTATATTAACTGACTTATATTTGTTTTTTAAATACTTCATAATGAACTAATAAGTATGCCTCATTTTTATTTCCAAAAAGGCTCTTTAATTTCAATACATAAAATATTTCGCATACTTTTTCTTTCCACATTTTGCTTTGTTGTGTAAACCATTTCCTTTCATATGTTTATATGTTGTGAGTGTTCAAATTGATGATCCAGGTATATATATAAAAAAAAAAAAGGAAAAAAAAAAAAGAAAAGAAAAACATAG
>JAQFVV010015081.1:0-20848 GCA_028023455.1 Epiperipatus broadwayi | reverse complement strand
TATGTATCACAAACTGATAATTAAAATGCACATACAGTATATGTTTTTTGGATAAGCAAACAATTTGCGTTATAACTAATTTTAAAATGGTCACTTGAATTGCACTGCAGTTTACTTTAATATTTAGTCTAGGTTTAAAATAATCTAGAACACATATTTTTGCTACTTCTATTTAATACTCCTTTTAAAAAATTGGCATCAATTTAAAAAAATTATTTCACTTTACAGATTATTCAATTTTAAATACAAACAATTAGAATCCAAAAAAAATATCTTAAAAAGATTAAATTTTCAGTAAAATGAAGAAATAATATTTCAGGCCACAATATAATTCAGTGACTTAAGCAGATTAAGCATAAAAGCACAATAGGCAGGTAGCCATAGGTATATGATATATTAAAAAAGTACAGTGTGGGTGCAACTATATATGAATATATAAGAAATGTCCAAGAATTAAAGAAGACAGC
This sequence comes from Epiperipatus broadwayi, assembly GCA_028023455.1. Taxonomy (NCBI): domain Eukaryota; kingdom Metazoa; phylum Onychophora; class Udeonychophora; order Euonychophora; family Peripatidae; genus Epiperipatus; species Epiperipatus broadwayi. Next base: position 20,381 of record JAQFVV010015081.1, on the reverse strand, counting down.
ATAAGAGTAATTTAATTTCATTTAAGGATACAATTTGTCTTACTATCACAATTATGATCCAATGTTGTTTTGTACTGAGATTTAAACGTATTCATTAATCAACAATAATGGAATATGCTTTTATGTGTGTGTGCTTTATCATAGAACTACAATTATTGCAAGATTTTGTTAATAGCAAAGTATATTTTCAATAATTAAAGAATATGTTATTTAAATATAAAATCACTTGATTAATAAAAATTTCATTTATAAAAGATAGAATCCAAGGCTGACCTCCTCCATGAATAATCATTAGTTCTCTAGAAATTATCTATGAAATTGTGTGTAGTTATATACGTTTATCAAGATTTACACTAAAAGAGTTCTAATAGATTAAACTTATTTTTGAAAATATATGTCAAGACTACAGGTTATAGTTCTAAGAGCCAATGAAATGTGAAATTATATCGTCTATGCATTAAAAGCATTGGTTATTTGTTAATGTAAATCAATATTTGGTCATATATTATATTAAACGCTGTGGTTTATTTTAAAAAAACTTTATAGATTTTGATATAAACCTTAGAAATTTTTTAATGACGTTCAAAAGCTACAATTATGCAAAGTATATTTCTACTCATGCTTGTAAAATATAAATTAAAATATAATTTAAAAATAAAATCACTCAAGAAATATATTGATTATTGCTAAGTTTTAAAGTAATAGTTTGATAAGAATTTATAAGAATTTATTTATATTAATGAAGAATACAATTTAACTTTGAAGTTCGTTAGATTATTAATTGCTTAGGTTAAATATAAGGAAATATACTGAAAGAAGGAACTGTAGCTAAAATATCCATTTTAACCTTATATAAAAATGTCAATTAACAGAATAATATTTAATGGAGATATGGAATAAGGATATGTAAAATACTGTAAATTTGTTGATTATTAATCTGTATATAAATCATTTTGTTTATTATTGATTATTAAGTATTGTTAGAGTTCAATTTATTATATGATTACTGTGAGGTAAAAATATTAATTCTAGGTCATTTAATTCAGGAGTAATGCATGTGGTTCTTGGTTTGGCAAGGTAGTACAAATTGAAGGTGTGGTATTGATAAGTATTTATCCTTGAGTTTAAGGACTGAAAGCTTAAAGCTTAGGAAATTTATAAAGAATATTTGTGATAAATCATATTAGTTTTAGAGATGGGAATATCTATGAAAATTTTCTGAGGATAACTATAAGATAGTGCCCTGATTGTGATGAAAATCATGAACAAAATTTTGATTTGCAGAGAGACTCAGAGAAGAAGATAGAGAAAAGATTAAAGTGGTATGCCAGAATTATATATCATTACCATCATAAAGTCATCCATTAAGACTAGAGTATTTTTTTTATTTATTTATTTTTACTGTTATTATGTTTGGTATTGTTTCAAAGTGTATTTATATGACCACACATTCACTGGTCATTATAATATATATATAAATAATAATTATATGATAAAAAATAATCATATATCACATGACCCCATTTCTTTTTTAAGCTTTAAAATATAAACAAAGAGCTTTGCTAGTCGCTAAACAAGCCTATTGGCCAGCAGCAAACAATGCTTAATCCAATCAGATAAGATGAAATCTGGAATAGTCCACTTCTGAGAGAAGGGAGAACTATAACAAAATACTTAGCAGATCTAGTGTCTGAAACTACCCTAGTGCCTCACTGAGGAATGGCAAAGCATAAAACCATTGGTCTGGGAATTGGGTGTGGTTTTTAATAGAGATATTTTAAATGCTTTCTCTTGCTAAGAATTTATCACAAAGCATGTTGAGCAAATAGCAAAGCTCTTTGTTAAAATAATTATATGACTTTCGTTGATTTTATATAATTATTTAAACTATTTTATCTAAAATATTAATTCAAAAACAGTTTCGCTTTTACTTTAAAAGTCAGATAAAAATATTATTACTATATATGATTTCAGCTTAGAATTATTACTTTTAATTAGCTGTTTGATTAATTATATCATAAACAAGGCAAAACTCTCCATACAGTAGTGCCACCCTGTGCCAACCAGAGTAATCAATGGATGCCAGAAGGCTTGTGCATAAAATCCCTATCCAATGCCTACTCATCCAATATCCCCAGGCTAGTTTCTGGCTTTTAGCCTTCATCAGTGAGGAGCTTGTGCTAGTATAAGAGATGGTGATCATGTGATAATTATATCATAGCTGAAGTATTATTTAGATAAATCCATAAAAATTCTCATTATACCTTTAATCAAAACAACAAACTGAATTTAAAAATAGTTTTAGTATGAATGATTATATCCAAGTATTGAGAGAAATTATAGAAAAGACTAATAAATATGAATTGCCATTATGCTTTGGATTTATAGATTATCAAAAGACGTTTCATTATATAAGCATTTCTCTGGTGATTAAAGTATTGGATCCAGCAAGATATAGATCCAGGATATTGGTATATTTTGAAGAACATTTATAAAAATGTAACAACAATTACTAAATTACATAATGATATTAGGAATATTAACATTAAATATCACATGATCACTATTTCCCATGCTTTCTCACAACTGTTGTTAAAATAGGCAAAACTTTCTCCATACAGTAGTGTCACTCAAAGCAAGACAGAGTAATCAATGGATGCCAGAAGGCTTGTGCATAAAATCCCTATCTAGTGCCTACTCATCCAATATCTCCAAACTAGGTTTCTGGCTTGTGGCCTTTGTCACTGAGGAGCCTTGGATCTGAGAGCACTGCATCTAGATCTTATGATCTAATGCAACCCTCCAGCAGCCACTTTTTATCTCTACATAACTACAAAACTATGAGAATAGAAAACACAAATATTTTTAATCTAAACTCAATAGCTTATATAGTCATATGGGTCTGAACTCGGGTAAGCACCCATACATTTTGGTGTCTTTGGTTCTTTTACCAAAGACATCAAAATGTATGGGTGCTGACCAATGTTCAGCCCCATATGACTATATAAGCTATTGAGTTTAGATTGAAAATATTTGTGTTTTCAACTTTATTCTCATAGTTTTGTAGTTATGTAGAGATAAAAAATGGCTGCTGGAAGGTTGCATTAGATCATAAGATTTAGATGCAATGCTCTCAGATCCAAGACTCATCACTGATAAATGCCACAAGCCAGAAACTTTGGGAATATTGGATGTAGGCCAAGATAGAGATTTTATGCACAAGCCTTCTGGCATCCATTGATTACTCTGGTTGTCACTTAGTGGAACTACTGTATGGAGAGTTTTACCTATTTAATAACAATTATGTGCTAGCATAAAAAATGGTAATCATGTGATCAATAAAAAATTAAGAGAAATGGAGTTGGGCAGGACATATTGCTAGGAGAAATGATAATAGATGGACAGTTGAAATATTAAGGTGGATTCCAAGAGATTGAAATAATGAAATGTACTAGAGTGATGGGGAGAAGACTAAAGATGAGAAAAATTGGATTAAACAGAGAAATTTTTATTCTGCAATGAATTAATAATGGTTGAAAATGATTAGTGTGCATATGTGGTTTTCTAAAAAATACAGGAACAACATTTTAAAATAATTCTCATACTCTAAAAAAGTTTTAAAATGCAGTATTTTGTATCATTGATATAGTTTGCTATCGCTTTCCTTTCAACTGTTGTGAACATGTATTTTATTTTTGAGCAATAAGTTTCTATAAATACCAAAACATCTTGTTATTTATCATCATTTGCACTCAAATCATCTTCAACAAATATTAATTTTTTAAAACATGCCACTAAGTATTTGAAACAAATCTATTTATCTCAGTATAAGCAACAGGAGTTATGAAGTATTCTTTAGTTATGTGATTGCAAATCTATATGACAGAAAACAATGATATGAGAATGATGTTTTTGTTAAACTGCAAATATTTTCATCAGAACCAGATTATGAAAGTGTATAAAGGATTACTTACATTTTCTGAAGTTGTAGAAATATATATAGGCTTTTATTTTTGTTTTTATTTTAAAACAAATATTGGTTAAAGTTTTGAAAAAAAAACATTATAATTTTTCAAATGGCATGTACCTTATTTTAGTCAGATTTCTTTTGGATCCTATTGTATTCTTTTAATATGCTAATTTTTATCTTTAGTAATCTCTGGTCATTTTATATTTCTCAAAGTATTGTTTCATTAACACTTCTATAATCTGAGGTTTTTTTGTTCTCATTTGCTATAAGGTTTCAAATTTTATTTTAATATTAATCCATTATTATTTAACAGAATACAATAAATTTGATTTTGCTTGATAGATATTTTTGTTTATAAATTAAATAAATTTTAAAATATCACATTTGGTTTCCAGAATTACACCTTTACCCCACTTAGCGATGGCGACTGGTCCTCCAAAACTCATCGTTAAGCAAGAATATTGTATACAAAATACGTAATTATAATGGGGGTCTATGGGAAAAAATTGGTCAGTTCCAATCGGTGTAAAATATCCACATTGATTTCCAAGCTCAAAGATTTTCTTGATTTTTTCATGACAATGATGACTAAATACGGTATCTAAAAAGAAAAGTTTTATATCACTAGGAAAAAAATGCACATTTTCACTTTAAAAAGTACAGATTAGCAAAAAGAAAGAGAAAGTAAAACTAAATTTGAATTTAAAAGTTTTTATATTCTTCCGCATAAGTTTTTCATCGTAATAAAAAAAAATCCATACTGAAGTGCTTTTTTTTAAAATTTGTATTACAGTATATGTTAATACTATACATTTATTTTATTACTTATGTGAAATTATTCAAATTAAAAAACAATGTTTAATTATTAATTATTTAATTGAACATAAAGATTTATTACTGTACTCCACAATAACAAAATGCTTAATGCTTATCGTAAAGCAGTCAACTTTAGGGGAAAAAAATCAAATTATTTTAAAAGTAAAAAATCTAACTTCTAATTTTCTAAAACATACAGCTAGGTTTATTTTTCTTACTGTATATTTTTAGTAATGTAATAATGCCCCCCCCCCATTCGAGTAGAAAGATTATTAATTAAATGCAATCTGTTTTTCTTTTTAAACTTTTCTAATTCAACAATTGCATTTTAAAATGTTGTTTTTCTTTTGATTTGAAACATCTTGAGTGTAAACAACATGTTTATTAACGAAGTTACAAAATCAATAACTATTTTTACATAATTATCCAGGTGTTCTAAAAATAATATATTGTATTTAAGAAACACCCACACACAGTTTAATATTCATATTTAGTGTTTTCCTGAAAGTTCATGATGATGGTATTTTATTTGTCCTGTACTGTATTTATATATTGGAGTATTTGTATGCAGTATTATCAACAAATTAAAAATCCTTCTTTTTCTTTTCAAAAACTTGAACTATATATACAGTATTTATATAATACAAAACTCTGTTTCAACTATTTATTTTCATACAGTCATTTTCAAGGATATCTCTCTCCCACTGCTATATTTTATTACTCTTTCTTTTACATTATTTAATTACAAATCAATGTTGAAATATTGGAGTTTTGTATTATATAAATATATATACTGTATATGTTCAGTATTGAGATAAGAAAATAAAGTTTTTGAAAAGAAAAAGAAGGATTTTTAATTTGTTGATATTATTGTAGAACATATATTTTAAAAGAAAAAGTCGATGAACATTTGCTGTGTTATTTATTATATATGATGTATACAGTATTATAGATTCAGTAATTATAGATATTTTAAGTGTTTTATGAATAAAATATTGTATGTGTATACAATTACAGCAAAGTCATTACCTGTATACATATTACAATAATATACTTTTGTTTTTGAGTAAAATGAATTTAATATAGCTATCTCTGACATCATCAGTGATGCAAAATTCAAGATGGCTGCCAAAAAAAAATTTTTTTTTTTTTTCCTGATCATTATAGCAAATAATCAATTGTACATCGAAGTAGTGAGTACAAACTGATGGTGATCGCTATTGCGAAATACCGCTAAGTAAACAATCGCTAAGCGGGGTAAAGGTTATTTTACAAATTAGATTTTAATCAAAACAAAGCACTGTTTCATCATCAAACTTCATGCAGAAAAGATTCAATTTGTAAAATGAACAAAATATTTGTTGTTTGATGTTTGTTTTTAAAATCTCAATAAAGAATTATTAATATCTAGTAAATATATCAATCTGTGCTGTAAAAATTTAAATTTTTTTAATAATTTTTAAGATATTGCTATATTTTATAATAGTTTGTTAATGACAACATTTTCTAAAAATAGCCTATATCCCGTGATTGCAATTTTACTGGTAATGTTACATAGAAAAATATAATTTTTCTATATTTAAACATTTCTGTCGAATATAAATATGTAATAATATATATTTTTAATTATAATTATCCTACAATTGCTATGGGAAAAAAATCATAAACTTCTAAAAAAAAATCAAGTTTTTAGTCATTCGTAATATTTTATTGAAATAATATCACAAAGTTATCATAATATTCAAGATCACCAAGAACACAATGAGCACTCATCATTATTGAGATTACCTTACTTTAAAATTATTGCACTTTTGATTTATCTGACATCTTGTGAATTTTTTTGAAATTAAAATATTAGAAAAAGAAATGTGAATTTGTTTGAAACAAAAAACAAGATAGCAAAATCTCTCAATAGAGTGCTAAAGTCACAAAGTTAATTTCTTGGCTTCCAGACTGATAAAACATCAGACATTCAGTAGAATGATTAAAATTTAGATCATGATTTATTGATATTTGACATTAACAAATACCCAATGCTTTTAATGCACAGACGATATAATTTCACATTCCATTGGCTCTTTGAACTATAACCTGTAGTCTTGACATATATTTTCAAAAATAGGTTTAATCTATTAGAACTCTTTTAGTGTAAATCTTGATAAACGTATATAACTACACGCAATTTCATAGATAACTTCTAGAGAACTAATGATTATTCACGGAGGAGGTCAGCCTTGGATCCTATCTTTTATAAATGAAATTTTTATTAATCAAGTGATTTTATATTTAAATAACATATTCTTTAAATATTGAAAATATACTTTGCTATAAACAAACTCCTGCAATAACTACAGTTATATGATAAAGCACACACACATAAAAGCATATCCCATCATTGTTGATAAATGCATAAGTTTAAATCTCAGTACAAAACAACATTTGATCACAGTTGTGAAAGTAAGACAATTTGTATCCTTAAATGAAATTAAATTACTCCTACACTGTCTTCTTATTTAATTCTTGGACATTTCTTATATATTCATATATATTTGCACTCGCACTGCATTTATTTAATATATCATATAGTTATGGCTACCTGACTATTTGTGTTTTTATGCTAATCTACTTAAGTCACTGAATTATATTCTAGCCTGAAATATTATTTCTTCATTTTATTGAAAATTTAATCTTTTTGACATATTTTTTTTTGGGATTCTAATTGTTTGTATTTAAAATTGAATAATCCGTAAAGTGAAATAATTTTTTTAAATTGATGCCAATTTTTTAAAAGGAGTATTAAATAGAAGTAGCAAAAATATGTGTTCTAGATTCTCTTAAACCTAGACTAAATATTAAAGTAAACTACAGTGCAATTCAAGTGACCATTTTAAAATTAGTTTTAACGCAAATTATTTGTTTCGCCAAAAGCATATATGTCCATTTTAATTATCGATTTGTGATACATATATTATTTTCATTACCATATATATATATATTAATTACAAAGATATATACATCCATGAGATCAGAGCAAAATATTTTAAAGGTTTTTAAAAAGAATAAATATCAATTTATATCAATCCACTCTTAATAATTATGAAAGCATTTTTTAGAAAATAATTAAAGAATATTCAGGTTCAAATAACTTGCATCCAAAAAATAGTAGTGAAAGTAGTTTATTGGATAAAATATCATCTCTTCTTGGCTAAAATTCCCTTTCTGCCACAAGCCAGAAACTAGTTTAAAGATATTGGATGAGTAGGCACTAAATAGGGATTTTATGCACAAGCCTTCTGGCATCCATTGATTACTCTGTCTTGCTTTGAGTGACACTACTGTATGGAGAGAGTTTTTGCCTATTTTAACAACAGTTGTGAGCAAGTATGGGAATTAGTGATCATGTGGTGTTTAAATGTTAATCTTCCTAGTATCACTATGTAATTTAGTAATTGCTGTTACATTTTTATAAATATTCTTCAAAATATGCCAATATCCTGGATTTATATCTTGCTGGATCCAATACTTTAATCACCGGAGAAATGCTTATAGAATGAAATGTCTTTTCATAATCTATAAATCCAAAGCATAATGGCAATTTATAGTCATTAGACTTTTCTATAATTTCTCTCAATACTTGGATATAATTCTTCATACTAAAATCACTTTTAAATTCAGTTTGTTGTTTTGGTAAAATGTTTAATGAGAATTTTTATGGATATATCTAAATAATACTTCAGCTATGATATAATTAGTCAAACAGATAATTAAAAGTAATAATTCTAAGCTGAAATCATGTATAGTAATATTTTTATTTGATTTTTAAATTAAAAGCTAAACTGTTTTTGAATTAATATTTTAGATAAAATAGGTTAAATAATTATATAAAGTCAATGAAAGTCATATAATTATTTTAACAAAGAGCTTTGCTATTTGCTCAACAAGCTTTGTGACAAATGCTTAGCAAGAGAAAGTATTTAAAATATCTCTATCAGATACCACACCCAAACCCCAGACCAATGATTTAATGCTTTGGCATTCCTCAGTGAGGCACTAGGATAGTTTCAGACAATAGATCTGCTAAGCATTTTGTTATAATCCTCCCTTTTCTCAGAAGTGGACTATTCCAGATTCTGTCTTATCTGATTAGATTAAGCATTGTTTGCTGCTGGCCAATAGGCTTGTGCAACTAGCAAAACTCTTTGTTTATATTTTAAAGCTTAAAAAAGAAATGGGATCATGTGATATATGATTATTTTTTATCACATAATTATTATTTTATATATTATAATCAGCAGTGAATGTGTGGTCATACAGAAAATATTCTCGTCTTAAGGGATGAGTTAATGTTGGTAAGAATATATAATTCTGGGATATCACTTCCATCTTTTCTCTATCTTCTTCTCTGAGTCCCTCTGCAAATCAAAATTTTGTTCATGATTTTCATCACAATCAGGGCACTATCTCATAGTTATCATCATGAAATTTTCATAGATATTCCCATCTCTATAACTAATATGATTTATCACAATTTTCTTTATAAATTTCCTAAGTTTTAAGCTTTCAGTCCTTAAACTCAAGGATCAATATTTATCAATACCACACCTTCGATTTGTACTACCTTGCCAAACCAAGAACCACATGCATTACTCCTGAATTAAATGACCTAGAATTAATATTTTTACCTCACAGTAATCATATAATAAATTGAACTCTAACAATACTTAATAATCAATAATAAACAAAATGATTTATATACAGATTAATAATCAACAAATTTACAGTATTTTACATATCCTTATTCCATATCTCCATTAAATATTATTCTGTTAATTGCCATTTTTATATAAGCTTAAAATGGACATTTTAGCTACACTTCCTTCTTTCAGTATATTTTCTTATATTTAATCTAAGCAATTAATAATCTAACGAACTTCAAAGTTAAATTGTATTCTTCATTAATATAAATAAATTCTTATCAAACTATTACTTTTAAAATTAGCAATAATCAATATATTTCTTGAGTGATTTTATTTTTAAATTATATTTTAATTTATATTTTACAAGCATGAGTAGAAATATACTTTGCATAATTGTAGCTTTTGAACGTCATTAAAAAATTTCGAAGGTTTATATCAAAATCTATAAAGTTTTTTTAAAATAAACCACAGCGTTTAATACAATATGTCACCAAATATTGATTTACATTTAACAAATACCCAATGCTTTTAATGCGTAGACGATATAATTTCACATTTCATTGGCTCTTAGAACTATAATCTGTAGTCTTGACATATATTTTCAAAAATAAGTTTAATCTATTAGAACTCTTTTAGTGTAAATCTTGATAAACGTATATAACTACACACAATTTCATAGATAATTTCTAGAGAACTAATGATTATTCATGGAGGAGGTCAGCCTTGGATCCTATCTTTTATAAATGAAATTTTTATTAATCAAGTGATTTTATATTTAAATAACATATTCTTTAATTATTGAAAATATACTTTGCTATTAACAAAATCTTGCAATAATTGTAGTTCTATGATAAAGCACACACACATAAAAGCATATTCCATTATTGTTGATTAATGAATACGTTTAAATCTCAGTACAAAACAACATTGGATCATAATTGTGATAGTAAGACAATTTGTATCCTTAAATGAAATTAAATTACTCTTATGCTGTCTTCTTTAATTCTTGGACATTTCTTATATATTCATATATATTTGCACCCACACTGTACTTATTTAATATATCATATACCTATGGCTACCTACCTATTGTGCTTTTATGCTTAATCTGCTTAAGTCACTGAATTATATTGCGACCTGAAATATTATTTTATTTTATTGAAAATTTAATCTTTTTGAGATCTTTTTTTGGATTCTAATTGTTTGTATTTAAAATTGAATAATCTGTAAAGTGAAATAATTTTTTTAAATTGATACCAAATTTTTAAAAGTAGTATTAAACAGTAGTAAAAATATGTGTTCTAGATTCGCTTAAATCTAGACTAAATATTAAAGTAAACAACAGTGGAATTCATGTGACCATTTTTAAATTAGTTATAACGCAAATTATTTGTTTCGCCAAAAACATATATGTGCATTTTAATTATCAGTTTGTGATACATATATTATTTTCATTACCATATATATAATATTAATTACAAAGATATATACACCCATGAGATCAGAGCAAAATATTTTAAAGGTTTTTAAAAAGATTAAAAATATCAATTTATATCAAAGCACTCTTATAAAATAATTTTTTAGAAAATAATTAAAGACTATTCGGGTTCAAATAACTTACATCCACATAATAATTGTGAAAGTAGTTTATTGGCTAAAATAGCATCTCTTCTTGGCCAAAATTCCCTTTCTGCCTCTTGTGAGGCTTACATAATTATTGTCTTAGGATTTCTCTCTTCTATTTGTTTATATACATTATTATGACAAATTCAGATTAACCACTTTTATTAACTTTTCCATGTTGATTTCAATTTTTCTTTTTTTTCTTTTTTTTTCTGGCTTAAAAATAAAAATCTCCTTTTAGGATGGCATAAACAAGTTGCAAAAACATGAGATTTCATATAGATTGGTGGAGATTCCAAGCATCTATTTACTAAAAGTCGTGTGTATTTCTATAATATTCAGATCCAATTCTTTTTTTTTTCTTTTTTTGAAGAAACACCCAATCTTTATTGTAACGATAAATTCACTGAGTTCCATTTTTATGTAACGGTAACATCAATCATAAGATTTTATATATTTAATTATTAATTAACCGACTGATGTCAATTAAATGAATTATGTAATAGAGAGCTCCTGTTGTATCTTTTGCAATATAATTATTGTTTATATAACCATTAGCATTTAGCTGTGGGGTTGTTATATATTAATATAGCAGTAAATACAGCCTTGCATAAAAGTAAATATTTGATAAAGAGTATATAGGTTTATAAATTTTGTTCCACCATAGAAATGATGATGATGATGAGTTCTAATAGCACCTTCAGAGACAAAGAAAATTCTGATGCTAATTGAATGATTGGATGTAAAAAAATTTCTTGATTTGTCAATATAAATTAAATATTTTTTATAACTTAAAATTATTTCATTTTTTAATAGCTTTAGAAATATATATAATAAATAATTATTAGTATGGAAAATAATTTAATTTTTCTATAAACTATAGTCATACTGAAGGCTAAATATATATATATATAATATCAGCCTTTATTTAATTATGTTTAATTTTCTCTCGAATGGTCAGCACAGCCGCCTTTTAACCAATTGTCCCGGGTTCGCGAGTTCGCTTCCCGGCCGATGCTTTGGCACATAAAAAAAAAATAATACTGAGATTTTTTTTAAAAATAACATAAACAAAAACATCTGAAATATATAAACTACACATTTAGAAACAAATATTGAAAGATTATACTTTTTTTTATATAAGTCAAAGCGTTGACCGGAAAGCGAACATGGGCTAGCTGCCTGGAAGGCAGCTATGGTAACCGCTAGACCACTAACGCTTTTGTGAAAGATTATACTTTTTTATATGTTTTGCCCAATAATTATTAAGAGCAAAAAATGATTAAGAAATAATTTTTAAAAACACACTTAACTTTAATTATTTCAGAAATAGAAGAAATATTTTATGATTTCATAATGTAACAGTCAGAAACCGTGTGACTCGTAAACATAGTGCAGAATTCGACCACCACACAGAACAGCAGCACCATCGAGATAGCGAAGCCACCCGTGGTACTGAGTTCGAACATAGTTTATCGGTTCCACAATACAGTCCTTGAAACAGCGCATCTGATGCGACATTAGTAAATATTTCTTTAGACACGGTGGTCAGGGATATGCAAGAGATTCATGATTTTATTTTCGAGTTAGCTAATAATCAAACTAATATTAATTAAACATTCATATTTACATAATCGAGGAAATATTATATAGAATGGGTATCGAATAAATGAAACGTAACTGCAGACGTATAGTTTAAAATTATTTATTAACACATTTTAATAAGATCATTTACTAATAATATTTTATGGATTAAAAGCTTCAGTAGCGGGATTTGCGACATGATTATATTTTAAGGAATACATTTTTTTATTTGTTTACAAAAAAAATTCATTTATTTGAAGGCATAATCTAGCTACCTAAAGTTCTCGAGTAAGTATTTCTAAAGCATGCCTGGAGGGATTTATACCTTTGCAATGCAAGAGTCTAAAGTAAGGGTTATAAGAGTAGCGGCAGACATATATTTATTTAATTAAAATATTTATTTATAACTAAGGGCAAACATTTATTGGAGAGTGAATTATGAAGATAATACAGAGGTGGAGTGATATATAGAATAATAAATTTAAGTAAAGGAACACGTAGTACGCTTTAGAAAGGCAATATGGAATGGCAATATATCGAAACTGCAATGCTGTGAATGAGTTTATAAGAATGTCGGGCTGGTCTCTGCCATCAGCCCAATGAAGTAAGGTGTTACATAAGCATAACCAGGGACCAGCGGTCCATGTCGCAGTTTGCTGGCTGGCTGCGTGACGTCGTCAAATCCTATGGGAGCATCCATTATGTCCTCTTGTGTAGGATGACTGGGGTTAATTTCAACCCTGAAGAATCCAGGAATTTTATGGCAGAATGGGTCATCACGTCTCTAAAATGTAACACATGTATAATGTATTAACTATTATGATAAGATTTAAATAGATTTCTAACTCGGCCCTACATTATCAGCATTTATTAAAAGAATGTCGTCGACTCTCAAAGAAATGTAATTTACTAGAATTATTCATTAAGATTTAATAAATACAAAAGATATATAAACTGGGAATTATTACAACTAATATGCCAGCCATTTGCGAAGTAGTAGACCCTGCATTACAATAAATGATGCATTGAATGCGTGTCGATTTATATTAAAGTTAAGTGATTTATGAAAGTAAATATTAATAAAAATTTGACACGCATTCACTGTTTCAAGTGATCATAGATTTAAACTTTGAAAATAGAGACAATTATGAGCATGCAATAATTAAATAATAAATATAGATAAAATGTAGATTTTAGAAATACGCACCCAAGAAAGATAGAGTGAGGTAAGCTAGATTATTAGAGAAATTTACACATTAAATTAATTATTCAATTTTAGTTATACAAATGATAGTTTTTACATTTTATAATTTAGATAAGTAATATAAAGAAGAGCTATAGCATGTTATTAAAGTACTCTAGATTTTGAACATAGACAGGTACCTGTTTTATAAGAAGTTTTCCGAGTCCATTGGTTTAGTAGCAACTAGTTCATGAGTGGCAATTCTTTCTTGTATTTAGATGTTTCATTTACTTTAACAGCAGCAGCAGCTTTCTCATCTATTTCAGGCAGCAGATCTTCATGGTGAATTTATAACAGGCAATGGAAAGTTCGGCATCCGATAGGCCATCTCCCGATGGAGAATAATCTAGGTGCTTTTACTCAATCATACCTTGGCAGGAACAAATTATTTTTATATTTTGGAGACTCTCAGTGATCGAGAGCAAAGCTAAAGTTTAAGTGAATGTCTCCACCAAGTCTAAGATGGCCTTTTTTCTTATCTTGATCTCTCACATTTTTATTAAGGTATTTTTAGGTTCTACTTAATCTGCCCTGAGGATAATCAATGCATTTTGTTGGTTTTAATTATAAAGAAAACTGCCGTTCTATTGTTTACATTTTACATTTACTAATTACATTTTGGGGAATTTTTCTTTAATTAATCTATTATCTAATACTGACCGATGCTTTTAAATTTCAAAGACAAAAAGGGAACATAAGATTATTTTAACTTTTAATTAAATATTACATCAGATTTTTTTAGAATTATTATTAAATGAAATTTAAACAAAGCAATAAATATGAACTTTATAATCCAAAATAAATGATTAAAATTATACAAAATTATATAACTAAAAGAAATCTAAATTATATTATTTTATCCCTATTTATTGCCTTTAATTTGAAATCAAAATGTGTGTGTGTTTATGCTGAATTCTACATATATTTATACATTTTTAATATTGCTACACACACAATTCCATACCAAAAAGTTTAAATTTGGGCGGGATAGACCGGTCGGTGAGAGACGACAGAAAAAGGTGAAACTTAAGATTCGAATATGAATCTTACTGTTTCATTTCCCCATACTTCCCATGAACAATTAAAGAAGGACAAAGGAGGCAAGAAAGAGAAAAAAAAAATTTTACATTACATAATTTAAATACAAAAAAATTATTTTTTTACAGATATATTGAAATATACAAAGCAGAGGTTACATGAAGCAACGAACAATTTATTTACCTGGATCTAGAATTTATAGTTTAATTAAAATGGCCTAATTTGGCCGTGTCTGGTTAAAATCATAGTAATAATTAGTTAAACTGAATTTATATATATAAAAAATTTTTTTACTAGTAATAGTAATTAAAACAATAATATATATAACAAAATTTCTATCTAAAACCCTATTTGACTAAAGTACATTCCATTCAACCAAGTGCATTATATCAAGTTCATTTTAATATTTTCATATACGTTTAATAACCATCCTAAGAGTCTAATATTTTTACAACCCCGGGTCAGGTGGATAATACCGATCTCTCATCGTTGATGACTGCGGCTTTGGGTTTTCTAATCTTTGCCCTCTATCAGGTGGTTCTTTGGCCCAATGGTTCAAATCCAAGGTAGTGAGAAATTCAATCATTTCTTCTATGTCTTTTATCTGACTACCTGCCATTAATTGTTGGATGGTTAGCGGCATACTATGCTGGATGGTCCCTAAGATGTGTGAATCCGAAAAGGCGAATGCTGTAAGGGATTTAAACCAGTTCGCTTGGCGGAGGAAAAACTGTGTGTGCATCTCTTGGGGTATCGTCCCATATTTTTCCTGGCAGAGCATATTGTAGATACCATTTTGATGCTCGTTGCTCCAGTAATGCTTCATTAACGCATCTTTGTATTTTTCTATGGTTTTAGGCTTCCATCTCACCATATTCCGCCAGTCCTTGGCAGATCCCTATAGATGGTAATTGGCTATCACTATCTGCTCATCTGGCCCTGTCTTATGAACTTGGAAGAACTTTTGTAAGCTCTCTAAGTGGGCTTGAGGGTTTTCTCCTATCTCCCCTCTAAAGATTTTGATGTGGATCATCTTTGCTAAATAGCTTTGGTGTCCAGTGTCCATCTTTGTTTCTTCTTTAATGCTGACTTCCTTCTTCGTTTCTTGTGGGCCTTCATCGGCTGGAATGAGGTTTCTTTGCTCATCACACTTTTTCATATTTACTACACTGCCTGCTTGCCCTTCTACTATCATCGCTTCATCTGATCTCTCTGACTTCTTTTCCTTTTCCATATCTTTAATCTCTTCTTCTAACTGGGGATATTCCAAAATGTTCCTTTATGGCTTCTAACTCTCTCCACATAATGTCTTTAAATTCCTGATATTCTCTAACTCTTTATCTTTTCTTCTTCTTGTCTCTGTTTTGATTCTTCCTCTCTTCTTTTTCTCATTTTCTCCTCATACATTTTCTTCATTTCTTGCATATTTTGTCTGAGTATTTCCTCAATGAACTTGGAATTAAAGTCCATTGACTCTCTGTATTGTTGTGGAGCTTCCCCTCGCTCGGGTGTTGACTCCAAAGCTTCATATAAATCTACTTGCTCTATATCAATATTTTCTGATTCCATTTTCTTAATATGATTTATTTATTTTATACTACTAGCATTTGACTACTCCCCACCAGTATATTGGCCCTATAACACTCTTTCGCTGCCCTCACCTACTCTACATTGCCCTATCTCTATATTGCTGCGTTTAACATATTTAACATATATATTATAGCGAACTACTGGTAACGCGTATAATAAGCCACTGCTGTCTATGATATATATATATTTGTACTTTAACAAAATATTTACTGTTAACATATATAACAAGCTTCTGCTGTCTATGATATATATATAATGGTGCTTTAATAAAATATTTACTGCTACTTGCTTTATCATTTAGCGACTGATTATTTTTTTTTTGACATATATATATAAAAAAAAATTATACATTAGATCCGAGTATTTTCATTCCTTCTTAACTTACACGCATCCCTGCTTTCCTTAAATTTGTTATTACGCCTACTGTCCTTTCATTTACTCGACCCACATTATTTCACTCGATTTTTTTTTTCATTATTTTTATCAAAACAAAATTGTATATATATAGAATAATTAGCTAACTCGAGTAATGAACGCTAAAAGAAATTTATATGCATTATATTTTGCTCAGGGTATATATGGGTTTTTTGTATCAAAAGCTCCACGTTGGAAAGCGCCAAATGCTAAAAAAAATTCTACTATGTAACAATCAGAAAACGTGTGACTCATAAACATAGTGCAGAATTCGACCACCACACAGAACAGCAGCACCATCGAGATAGCGAAGCCACCTGTGGTACTGAGTTCAAACATAGTTTATTGGTTCCACAATACAGTCCATGAAACAATGCATCTGATGCGACATTAGTAAATATTTTTTTTAGGCACGGTGGTCAGGGATATGCAAGAGATTCATGATTTAGTTTCGAGTTAGCTAATAATCAAACTAATATTAATTAAACATTCATATTTACATAATCGAGGAAATATTATATAGAATGGGTATCGAATAAATGAAACGTAACTGCAGACGTATAGTTTAAAATTATTTATTAACACATTTTAATAAGATCATTTACTAATAATATTTTATGGATTAAAAGCTTCAGTAGCGGAATTTGTGACATGATTATATTTTAAGGAATACATTTTTTTATTTGTTTACAAAAGGAATTCATTTATTTGAAGGCATAATCTAGCTACCTAAAGTTCTCGAGTAAGTATTTCTAATGCATTCCTGGAGGGATTTATATCTTTGCAATGCAAGAGTCTAAAGTAAGGGTTATAAGAGTAGTGGCAGACATATATTTATTTAATTAAAATATTTATTTATAACTAAGGGCAAACATTTATTGGAGAGTGAATTATGAAGATAATACAGAGGCGAAGTGATATATAGAATAATAAATTTAAGTAAAGGAACACATAGTACGCTTTAGAAAGGCGATATGGAATGGCAGTATATCGAACTGCAATGCCGTGAATGAGTTAATAAGAATGTCGGGCTGGTCTCTGCCATCGGCCTGATGAAGTAAGGTGTCACATAAGCACAACCAAAGACAAGCGGTCCGTGTCGCAGTTTTCCGGCTGGCTGTGTGATGTTGTCTAGTCCTACGGGAGCACCCATTATGTCCGCTTGTGTAGGATGACTGGGGTTAATTTCAACCCTGAAGAATCTGTCAATTTTACAGCGGAATGGGTCATCACATCTCTAAAACATAACACATGTATAATGTATTAATGATTATGATAAGATTTAAATAGATTTCTAACTTGGCCCTACATTATCAACATTTACTAAAAGAACGTTGGCGACTCTCAAAGAAATGTAATTTTCTAGAATTATTCATTAAGATTTAATAAATACAAAATATATATAAACTGGGAATTATTACAACTAATATGCCAGCCATTTGCGAAGTAGTAGACCCTGCATTACAATAAATGATGCATTGAATGAGTGTCGATTTATATGAAAGTTAAGTGAATTATAAAAGTAAATATTAATGAAAATTTGACACACATTCACTGTTTCAAGCGATCATAGATTTAAACTTTGAAAATAGAGACAATTATGAGCATGCAATAATTAAATAATAAATATAGATAAAATGTAGATTTTAGAAATATGCACCCAAGAAAGATAGAGTGAGGTAAGCTAGATTATTAGAGAAATTTACACATTAAATTAATTATTCAATTTTAGTTATACAAATGATAGTTTTTACATTTTATAATTTAGATAAGTAATATGAAGAAGAGCTATAGCATGTTATTAGAGTACTCTAGAGTTTGAACACAGACAGGTACCTGTTTTATAAGAAGTTTTCCGAGTCCATTGGTTTAGTAGCAACTAGTTCATGAGTGGCAATTCTTTCTTGTATTTAGATGTCTCATTTACTTTAACAGCAGCAGCAGCTTTCTCATTTATTTCAGGCAGCAGATCTTCATGGTGAATTTATGACAGGCAATGGAAAGTTCGGCATCCGATAGGCCATCTCCCGATGGAGAATAATCTAGGTGCTTTTACTCGGTCATACCTTGGCAGGAACAAATTATTTTTATATTTTGGAGACCCTCAGTGATCGAGAGCAAAGCTAAAGTTTAAGTGAATGTCTCCAGCAAGTCTAAGATGGCCTCTTTTCTTATCTTGATCTCTCACATTTTTGTTAAGGTATTTTTAGGTTTTACTTAATCTGCCCTGAGGATAATCAATGAATTTTGTTGGTTTTAATTATAAAGAAAGCTGCCGTTCTATTGTTTACATTTTACATTTACTAATTACATTTTGGGGAATTTTTCTTTAATTAATCTATTATCTAACACTGACCGATGCTTTTAAATTTCAAAGACAAAAAGGGAACATAAGATTATTTTAACTTTTAATTAAATATTACATCAGATTTTTTTAGAATTATTATTAAACGAAATTTAAACAAAGCAATAAATACGAACTTTATAATCCAAAATAAATGATTAAAATTATACAAAATTATATAACTAAAAGAAATCTAAATTATATTATTTTATCCCTATTTATTGCCTTTAATTTGAGATCGAAATGTGTGTGTGTTTATGCTGAATTCTACATATATTTATACATTTTTAATATTGCTAAACACACAATTCGATACCAAAAAGTTTAAATTTGGGCGGGATAGACCGGTCAGTGAGACGACAGAAAAAGATGAAACTTAAGATTCGAATACGAATCTTACTGTTTCAATAACAATGCTTTAAAAAAATGTTTGCATGTGTATTCAATTACCGGTATTTTTAGACCTAAACTAGGGAATCATTGAAAACTCCAATTAATTAAATAGACATATTTGTTTCAAAATATCACCAATTGAGTTCATTTATAAGCACTTTAGATTTTTAATAAATCCAAACTTCTTTATTCTAATGGAGTTTTGTAAAGATATTTTTATTAATAAATCCAGTATATAGGATATATTTGTCTTCTCTTTCCAAAATATTTTAAAAAATAAACAAACAAACAACATCTTTTACTAATTTCAACAGCACATAAATAACTTTCAATACTGTTTAAATATGTAATGTATAGAATTATAATCATAATCATATCACACACATTTTTATTCTAATATATATTGTTACTGCAATATGACAAATAAAAATATCATTGAGGACATTGATATATGCTAACATTATACTTCATTTCCAATGACTGAATCATCATTAGTACCCCCAAATATTGGTCTAGCAGTTGAATCAACACCTGGTCACTGAGTTCTTAATATAGTTTTATTAACCAATCTTATTTAATTAAAATATTTTCATAAATCTTATTTTAAAGACAATATAGGTAACATCTTTATAAATTTAGTGCAAAGATTTCAAATTTTCCAAAAATATA